>CABHPP010149109.1:370-54065 GCA_902168425.1 Peromyscus attwateri | reverse complement strand
ACAGTGACAAAGACTCTATAAATTGATTTATCATAGCCAAAAACACCTATGGAAAATGTGTCATTAAATGAAATTCTGTTAGATTCAGGAAAGTAAATAAACTCACAAAGGGGGATTTATTGGGAAGAACTACTTTATATGGAGAAGACTGGGAGAAACAAGTCTTTCCTGAAGTGCTCCTGAAGCCAATCTTGCCAGGTGGGGATGCTCAGAGTGAAGCAGTGTCTGGGGCTGCCACTTTTTATGTCACTCTTCAGACTGGCTCAAGCCCTTCTCGGGCCCAGGTGCACACTCTGCCATGGTTCCTCTTGAGCTTCATCTGGGTCCAGACAATAAACCCTCTTTCAGCCTGAGACAGAGAAAGCATATTTTTGTTATATGACAACAATCTTAAGTATAATACACTATCAAAAATTGAATTGGTGCTGAAATGAATCTTAATGTGATAGTAAACATGAAAATAAATTATTTCTGACATTTAACTGGCTCTTTAATTGACATGCCACCAGATAGAATATTAATAAATGTAAAGCAAGTTCAATACACTCATTTTCTTATTTGGGTCATCTCCTCAAAAAGAGCTTGTTTAAACTATTGGCTTTGTAATGGTTATAAATTTGTAGAAATTTTGTATCAAAAATGGCATTTTTTTCTCAATTTAAAGACAAGGTATAGGACAAGGGAAAAGGGAGTTCAGGGTTAGCTACAATGACAGACCTAATCCAGTGTAACAAGAATGATACGTAGAAGTATGACACCCCTAATTAAAGGCTTCCTTTGAAAGTAGTTGCCACACCATTCTCTATAACCTAATAGACATGCCCAGAATTACAGTTGTTTTGACGGTATCCCATTGTTTTGTGGTATAAAGGAAAATATCTCACAGATTAAAACCTGCTACAACAAAGACTTTTGGGGGGACATATGTGAATTGTAACAAGATCTAGGAAGAGTCCTTATAATTACTCAAGAATCTAAATATTTTTATCTTTTTTAAATTTTTTCCCTTTATAGATTAATGGTTCTAGTTAAATCTGAATCAGACGATATAGTTCTGGTCTGAGAATCTCAGTAATTATTCATTATGCCACATTAAAATTGGGTGAGATGGCAGTGTTTTCACAGGCCCACCACTATACCTAAAATACAGCATGGGTGTATTGGGGCCAAATGATGACATCAAATATATTACATCATTTAAGGGCAGAAACTACAAGTCAGAAGACCACTGAAGTCATGCCTGCAGCTTACTAGACCAGAACTTGTGTCTTTTAATTTTTCTTAAGGTTACAGGAGAAAACAATATTAGAAAAACATAAAACACTAAAATGTTGGCTAATAGAGAAAATGAAGATTTAGTAACTCATCATTACTGTGGGGAAAATACCCATGTGACAATTTGTGAATGATTTTAGAACTCATTAAATAAGAGTTAAGGGTGTATTGGTTAAAAAGTGAAGCCTATTGAACCCAGAAAAGAACTAGTTTAAGCCAGATAGTATATACAATGGATAAACTTTCAGTGAAGAAAACAGTGATTTTGGATATGAAAGATATAACTCAGCCATGGCTACCATTCTCTGCCAATAAGCTTCTGTGGGAGCCTAAGTAGGATCCTAAATCAAGAAAATTGAAGCAGAAAACTCATACAAATATGAAAAAAATTATCTTGTTAAGTCATATAATCACTTCTCAGATGGAACTGATCAAATCATTCTCCTTAGAAATCTTCAAACTCTGACCTAGGATTAGTGATTTGTCAATGGAAATTTCATATTCTAGAGCTTTACATGTCATCATAGTTCAGAACAGCATTCTTGTTTCTCACTTCGCTTTGTGTTTTCTAGCAAATGTAACAAGTGATTTTCTTTGCAGGCATAATACACAGGCACACACACACACACACACACACACACACACACACATGTACACACACAGAGGTGCAATCATATGTGTGCATACACATAGAGTTACATATTTATATTTGACACTCCCAAGTCCTCAGGTAGAAAAATCAAATCTAATAAGATCTATCATGCGTGCCTTAGGCTGTTAATTAGTTTTCTTAAATGGAGCAAATATAAAATGGTTCTGTAAGCATTTTGTTTTCAAATAATCATATTGACCTATTCCAAGATTAAAAAAACACTACTGTTTTAAAATGAATCGAGTCCCAGTGTTTTAGAAATATCTACTTTTCCTGAGAATCTCAAAATATCTCCTAAGTTGTGTAAAAGGAGCTGGACCATCATTCTAGATGTGTTCAGTCCCTCCTTGAATAGCATGAGCTAAAAAGCAATAATATACACACATATCTTTTAATAGATATGTGTTTATATTTCAAATTTATTTCAACTGAAATTACTTAAAAGTATTTTCAATATAAAATCCACCCATTTTCAAAACTATGTCTATAGCTTCGTTTACTTTAAAACCAGAGAAATTATTTAGATGCTCTTTCTTTACCCATAGATTTGCTTTCACTTAAAAAGTAATATTGGTTTCTACTATCAGAGACTTCCCATGCACATCTCATATATATTATATATATATGTTATCATTCATAGATAATATATATTTCATAAATGGAAATATGTATGCAAATAACTTTTGAAATCAAAGAATACGTCCTTCTTATCTTCTCAGTAGCACCTATAAGCTCAGTAATTTAAAGCTCTATCTCTAAATTATTTAAAGTGGTACATAGAAACATAAAATCATAAAAACATAAAATCACCTATTGTATGGTACCTTGTGAGATTCAAATATGCATATACACCAAAGTGATACAAGCAAAATCATCTCTTCAAATATTTGTCATTTCTTTATGATGAAAATAACTACACTTTTTAATTTATGAAATTCTCTACACAGATTATAGTAAGATATGTATTTCTGACACATTCAAATGAAGAAAGAAATGTCATTTTAATGGACAGGATATTTAATAGACAACGGCCCCTTCTCAAGATGAAAGGGGAATATTTTTCAATTATTTATGCCTCCACCTAATTTCCACTGGGAAAAATTTCTTTATAGAAACACAAGCTTCTTTCCAATTTGAAGATGTCATTGGATCAGAGGGATGATGGGAAGAAGTTGAGGGTTGGGATGAACCCAGTGAAAAACAACTTTTGGAAGGAAAACTGTGTGGAAGATTTTGACCTAGCTTTGTCTGATTTACATAACAAGCAGACATGAAACCAGAAGGGCAGAATTACAGCGTTTAACACAGCAGACTCTAAGATCCTAATTAAGATTTCAATGTGGCAGTGGGCATATATAAATGCATTAGGGTCATGATTGCCGTGGATGAGAGAGAGAGAGAGAGAGAGAGAGAGAGAGAGAGAGAGAGAGAGAATTTGTGACCAAACACCCTAAAATGCAGCTTAATGGAAGAGAGATTTTTTTTAACTTATAGTTACAGTGGTTTCTGCCTGTCTTGGTAGGGAGGGTGTGGCAAAGTATAACAATTTGTTCACAACATGGCATCCAAGAAGTGGAGGTAAGACAAGCTAGCTCTCTGCTACATTTCTCTTTCTTCCATTTAAGATACTGTTCTTGCCTCTGAATTGAAACACACACACACCCGAGTAAGGAAGGAGACACATGAAAATTAAGAAACTTTAAAATTCACCGGAGACACAATCCCCTCCACGAAGGTTATAGAAGCAGTAACGATTTCTGTGGCGAAGAAAATCTCTGCCTTGGTGAGTTGCCAGCAAATTGTGCAGGGAACTCTAGGAACGCAGCTTTTTATGAGTCATGCCCATGCTGGGGTGGGTTTTTTCAGTGATGGAGCTGCGTTTGAGTCACCATGCTAAGTAATCCTTCATTTATGCTTCTTTAACACCAGTAACTCGGTGCTTTACCAAGCTAGTCTTGAGTGGAATTACTTCAGTAGTCTCCTGCTGCTGGCACCCTCTTTAAATGAGCACAGTTTGGTCCTATCTTCCCACATTAATACATGAGGTGGTACAAATTGCATTCAAGGTGGATCTCTCCCTTCAGTTGTCCCTTTCCTGAAACGGTTTGTAGACTTTAACACTAACTAGGAATATCTCACTAATCTCCTTAGTGTTTCAAAATCCAATCAATCTGACAATTAAAGTCACCCATAATTAGTATACCCCTTGTCAATTTGTTATTCAAACACATCAATTGAAACCAGAGCATCTCATTACCATAACCTCCTCAAAGTTCATGTACATCTCCTAATGCAAAACTATATTCAGTCAACAGTGAGAGACCCCATGCTCTTAATGAGTCAAAGCTTCCTCTGAGACTCAAAGCAACACCTAGTGGTGACCCTCTTATAAAAAGCAAGTTATATAACTCTGATATTCAATGATATTGTAAAATCTTTCATTACAAATTGGAGGCATAAAGGTCAAAAAGGATGAATAGGACTAATGTAAGGCTAAACTCCAGCAGGCAAACAATAAAACCTGTCTTTTCATGTCTGACACTGAGGTTTGGTCATCCCCACACATATGGTCTATCATTTTCAGTACAAGTGGTTCTGGCTTGAGCTAGCTTCATTGAATGCTTGGGGCTTTCCATGGTAGACGTTTTACATTTTTGGCATCATAAGCACCTTGGGATTTCCCATGCACCTTAAACTTCACTTTCATTGCTTCATCAGTTGCCTTGTTAGGGCTTCCTGCAGGGATTCTCTGTCTTGCATTGTCTGAGCTCCCTTACTTTCTTTGGACAGATTCAAGACCCATAACTCTTGAATTGTATATGCTTGTAAAACCTCCATGTAGTCTGACCACCAAGACTTGATGCAAGCTCAAGAAGTAGCTATACCTTTATAGAACTCAGCTGTCGTGGAACTTGAGAGCCTAGGTCCTTAATCTAGGGAAACATTTCTGTAAGTTGCCTTATGAGAACAGAATATCCTGGAAACTCACTCTTCTCAAAAGAAAGTCTTCAAGTGAGCTTTTATAACTATGGGCCCTCGAGTCTATAGTGAATGCAGTCTTAATAATTTCTGAGATGTTCTCAGAGTATGTTTCATATTGTTCCCATGAAAATTCACCCTTGTAATAGTGCTAATCTCATTAACAACCATGCCCTTCCTACCCACAACTTTCAATTTGCTCTTTTTCTGGAAGTACTGTGTTTTTTGAGATACTTCCACTTTTCTTTTTTTGCCCAATATTCTCACTGAGAGCATCACAGAATAGCTATACCTCAGACTGCACACTTTACTGGCTTGGAACTATATCTATCAAATCAATTAGTTCATCACCTTTAAGCTCAGCCTTCTACAGTTTCAGGGCATGGATGAAATATAGACAATTATTTTGCCAGAATGAAACGTGAATGACCTCAAGTTCAATTCTCAGTGGTCCTTATTCTACATCAAATTATATGTGAGCAGACTTCAAGTCTCTTCTGTGTACATTTTTATCAGAATTCTGATCTTACCAGCTCCCCACAGATAACTCATTATTTCTGCTTCCATAATTCTAGGGATTCTCTAGACAGCATCTCCAAATTCTTTCAAATACCTCCACAAAACAATAAAAAGCCTAAGGACTAGATGCTCCAATTCATTCACAACAATGGCCCCATTTCTGTGGTATTAGTTTTCTATAGTAGTGACTTTGGTGCCATTGAACAAATACTTGAGAATAGTAACTTAGGGGGGAAAAATCTAACAGGTCCCAGTTTGAGAGGATTCTGATAATCATGGTGGGAAGGGTGAAGGAGAGAGATCCACAACAAAATATTCAAAAAGCACAGACAACAAAACATTCTAACAGTAAGCTGACTCTTTCCTTTTCCTTCTTCCCATGCCTCCAGTCCACAGAAGAGTGCCACCCCACTCCATGCAGGTCTCTCCTGCTCAGCAAATCCTTCCTGGAAATACATACTCAGAAGTGCAGGTCACCATTCTCCTAACAAAATCCAAACAAGTTCACAATCAAAAGTAAATATTCACAGACAGTGGGCTGAATAACTAAAAAAACAGTAAGTTCTCTCTATAGTTTTGGTTCAGTTCTTTAATCAGTGACAAAACTGCTGAATTATTATTCTTAAGAATAAAAGCAGCTGTTGGTCTAAATTTCATGAGTTCCCACTAGCTTGATTCAGTTGTCTTTGTAGGTTTCCCCATTATGATCTTGATGCCCCTTGCTCATAGAATCCCTCTTCGTTCTCTTCAACTGGATACCTGGAGCTTGGCCTGGTGCTTCGCTGTCGATCTCTACATCTGCTTCCATCAGTTACTGGATGAAGGCTCTATGATGTCACTTAGGGTGTTCATCAACCTGATTACTGAGGTAAGCCAGGTCAGGCATCTTCTCCACTACTGGTTGTAGTCTAAGCTGGGGTCATTCTTGTAGATTCCTGGGAATTTCCCTAGTACCAGGTTTCTCCCTATCCTCATGATGTCTCCCTCTGTCAAGATATCTGTGGTGCCTCCGTGGGTCTGGACTAGGCCCTCTGCATAAGTGAGCCAGTTGTGTAGCTTGCTCTGCTTAAGGGACCCCCTGGCAGTAGGATCAGGATCTGTCTCCGGTGCAATATCTGGCTTTTTGGAGCACATTACTTATGGTGGAACACCTTGCACAGTCTTGATGCAGGGGGAGGGCCTTGGTCCTGCCTCACCTGAATATACCAGGCTTTGCTCACTCCCCATGGGAGGCCTTACCTTTTCAGAGGAGGGAATGGGGGTGGTTAGTGGAGGAAGGTTGGGGGGGGAGTGGGAGGAGGGAAGAAAGGGAGATCTGTGGTTGGTATGTAAAATGAGTAAAACATTTCTTAATTAAAAAAAGAATAAAATCAGCTTTATTTTCAAAATTGTACAATTATTTGTAGGCAAAGATACCAATTCTGATTGTCCAACCTGATGACTCTTTCCTGTGCATGATATTAAAAACATCACAGTTATTTAAAGCTATTTATCTTCTGATCACACTGCTAATACCCTGTCATCCACATAGCATTGAGAGTAGATTTTTGTAAGAAGCTTATTTAAGGGAAATACTTAAAATTCTCAATAGATTAAAATTTTGAGATATGAATCTTTGAACTTATAGACATATAATTTGCACACTCAAAAATGGGACACAAAATTACTATGAATACTGGTTAGATGAAAATCATCCATTATCACCATATGTGTTGAAAATAAAGATGGCATCTACAAATCACACAGAACTGTGGACAACTTAGCTGCTCAAATTTCAAAGTAGGAAACGTGTAAAAGGAGAGCAGTTATTAAAATACTGTTGTGTTTCATGTGAAATGCTTTTTTAGTAAAGAACTTTTAAATTATCATTTCATAGTATTAAGTATAATATGTCTCAAACTAATAGTAGCAACTCTGCTGTCTATCTTAAATGGTCACCTTGAAGCAGAGTGACTGTCGTACCCAACATGCATGTCACAGAAGAACATACTGTTTGAGAGAATTGCAGGATACTAAAGAATGTATAAGACTAAATTGCCTACCACCCTAGGATTAACCCTCAGAATCAAATAGGGTTGATTCAATAAAATCAAAGTACTATGCTAATCTCTGCATGCATGGAAGATTTGGATGCAGTTTTTAAGTCTTCATTTAAGTATGTATAAATATATCTAGGCATGGGAGGAAATAAATAGAATGAGTGTATCTATCATTAGACATGTTTGTTGATCCCAGGAACCTAAATAATTTCTTCTTATAACACTATAGGAAATTAACACACACACACACACACACACACACACACACACACACACATTGCATTAACCTTCAATCTCACCTATACTCCAACCCAGAGACAATACTAAAGTCCTTGAAATTATAAAACAATAGTTAATTAGTAGATTGACCCATAAGTCTTTCTATTTATCTTTATTATAGTTCTTACCAGTGGTTCTCACCCTTCCTAATGCTGCAACCCTTTAATACAGTTTCCCGTGCTGTGGTGAATCTAACCTTAAAATTATTTTCATTGCTACTGTATAAGTATAGTTTTGTTGTTGTGAATTATAATATAAATATATAATTTGCAGGGTATCTGATATGTGACCCCTGTGAAAGGATCATTTGATCCCCAAAGGGGTTATAACCCACAGAATTTGAACTACTAGTCTATACTCTAAGAGACCAAATCTCCTACATAAATCTCCTCTTTTGTCCCTTATGTAATACAGTTATGACCTAGAAGAAGTTGGAGCATGAATCCATGATTGAGTAGCATTGGTTTCCTCTCCCAGTTTTAGGGGCTGGTAATTTTATTATATAGATATCATGTGAACTGACCCTGTTAAATGTTCATTTCACCCCTTTCCTTGAATATTTCTTTTCCATCTAATTTATTCTAAAATAAAGATTTGAGTAATTTATCCAAAAACAGAGTTCTAATGTGATGAAAAGTATACTATGAGTGAAGTTTTGAAATGTATTTAAATCAAGTTTCTCTGCATGGTAAGCTTGTTGTTTTGGATGTTACTGTTTGGAGAATGGGCTTCCAATCTTCAAGCAGCTAATAAACTGCAATGTATTATTATTATCTTATTTCAATCTACTTCCAAATATAATCCAATTCCAACTTTAGTCCATATTTGATGTTTTAGGATTTATTTATTTTTATTTTATGTGTAGGGCATGTTTTGCCTGCATGCATAAGTCTGCACCATGAGCATAGCTTCCACCCACAGAGGTCAGAGGAGGGTCTCAGAATCCCTGGAACTAGAGTTAGAGATAGTTGTGAGACAGCACATGGGTGCTGGGAGCCAAACCCAGGTCCTCTGCAAAAGTAACAGGTGCTATTAACAATTGAGCTGCCTCCTTAGTCCTTGATTTTTGATTTCTGAATATTATGTTCTAGCACAGATACTAAGCTGAATATTAACAGGATATATATGGTTCCCCTTTTAAAGCTCACATTCACTTTTATTTTAAGTTAGCTTTCAAATTCAGTACTTAGTATTTTTTTTTTTTTTGGTTTTTCGAGACAGGGTTTCTCTGTGTAGCTTTGCGCCTTTCCTGGAGCTCACTTGGTAGCCCAGGCTGGCCTCGAACTCACAGAGATCCACCTGCCTCTGCCTCCCGAGTGCTGGGATTAAAGGCGTGTGCCACCAACGCCTGGCTTAAGTACTTAGTATTTTAATGTTTAACTTTTCTTAAAGGTACTTAACCAATAGTGCTTCTTTTCCCATAGAAATAATTTTGTTAATATAAACAAACAAACAAACAAATAAAACAGACAGAAAACACTGAAAAAGGAATGGGAACAGTTGTCTAATAGTCCATCTGTGTCTGATGAATGAAAATAATCTGATAATCAAAGAGACATTTAGTTTCTCTGCTGAAAATTGGTTAACGGATGACAAAGTGAGACAAGTTTGAACCAAGTATGCTGAACTAATTTTTACCATGTTGATAAAGTAAACTTTGACCTCTGTGTGTTAACTGACCCTAAATATTGCTAATGCCATAAAAACCAATAAGTCAGCATCTATATGAGTAATGAAATAAATATTGTTGCTCCTAATACATTGATTCTCACCATATGAACACCTAGGAGATTACATGCAGTCAGTGAATACCAAAAGAATAAATTGTGCAAGGTGTTAAATGATTCAAATAATCACTTATGTTTTATTGGATAAAGGAAGTTTATGGACATATTTGAATTCCTGTCACTCTGCAAGATTATTCTTGTCTTTCATGTTTGGAAACATCTAATGTAACAGTCTTTAAATGTACCAGTTTATGCAAGAGCCACGGTAAGTACTGCACAGAGAACCAGATTTTACAATCTGTCATTGTTGAGTCACTGCTTCAGATTTATTTACATAGTACTGCTGCATCTAGCTTTGTTTTGAATAACACATTGTGCCTTGTTCCAAAAATGCAAGAAGACTTTGATAACTGCCTTCATACGTGATATATATATATATATATATATATATATATATATATATATGTCACAAACAGTACTATTTCTCCAGACACTTAAGTTTATTGTTTAATATGTACCTTCACAGTAGGAACTCACTGGCATTTCTTTTATATATAATGATTAATGATGTATAACATAAAAAAATTCACATAGAGTTCATCAGCTTATCTGTAAGAAGTTGTGTAATCATGACCAAGTTACTAAACACATCTGCCTTTGTTAGTTGGTATAAAAGCTAACTGTCTTAGTCACTCTTGTGTTACTGTGAAGAGACAACATGACCAAGGCAATTCTTACAAAAGAAAACATTTAATTGGCAGCCTTGCTTACAGTCTTAGAAGCTTAGTCTATTATTATCATGGTAGGGAGCATGGCAGACATGGTGCTGGAGAAGTAATTGAGAGCTACATCCTGATCCACAGGCAGAAAGAGCAAGCCTGAGCCTGGCACAAAATTCTGAAACTTCAGAGCCCATCCCCAGTGAAACAGTTTCCTCAACGTCTCCTAATCTTTCTAATCCTTTCAAATAATGCCACTCTCTGGTGACTATGTATTCAAATATATGAGCCTATGGGGCCATTCTTATTCAAACTACCACACCAACACAGGTCAGATATCATGAAGCTGCTTGCAAGGATAGATTAATGAATGAATGTACAGGTTTTATAATAGCACCTGTCTTCCTTGCTGTCAGCACCATTACTCCCATCCCCAGTATTAATGCTGTATTCTTGGTGCCTTCTTGATCCAAGGTAAGTATCTTGATATTGAGACGGGCAAATTAATAGCATTGTTCAATGAATTATAACCTGGGATATGCTGTTTTAGGACTTTAATATTCCTTTAAATAGCCAAAATTTAGGTCTCAAAAATTTATCCATAGCACAAAATGGAATAATGTTTTGAAAATAGAAAATAGCTTTGGATAGGGATAATAAGAGATGATAAAACAAGCATCCCATTTGTTTAAATTAAGCAACCACCTGTCATAAAAAAAGATGCATTTTTTTTCTACTTTATGCTATGCCATTTTTGGTATCCTTAAAAATTGAATTTCTAAGCCTTCAATTATATCCTCTCCAATCTACTCCACCTATCCACACAATGTAAAGAAAGCAGTCTCAACAGTCCTCATTTATTTGCATAAATAAGTAGCATAAAAGGTATGCTCACCATTTATTTAAGTTAATTGAATGAATCATAGCCTCCCTGTAAATTACCATGTGATGTTTCTGACTGTCACGTAAAATGAATATAGCTAGGATGGTTCCCATAGCAACCTTATCAAAGAAAAGCTGCTCACCGGAGGGCAGCAAGCTTGTTGCAGAATTAAGAAATCTCTGGAATCTTGAAGATAAAAGACTTCATGTCTAGGAGTTGTTTCCAGAGAACAGCACATCTCCTGCCAAGTCTCTTTTCCTCCAGGCCTTTAGACGCTTCTTGGAACACATTATGACTCAACACCAATTTGCTGCACTCAGTCAGTTGCCTGTTGATTTTCACATTCCATATTCCTCCCTCAGTATTCCTCTTTGACACTTTTTAAACTCTGCAGTGTTCTAGCCTATCATCCAACACACGCATTCCTTTTCCCTAGTATCGTACAACCTTAAAGTGTTCGTAGAGAAACCCGCCAAAAACATTTACTATTAGTACATGTACTCAATTTTCAAGATGTATTTACATTTCTCTCTAAACTAAAAGGGAAGGGCAGTTGCTACCAAACTTTGTTAACTGAGTTTGATCACCGGAATCCACCGTCATGGAGGGGAATTTAGACATAAAAGGAATTAAATCTTGGTTCTCCTAGTTCCTCCCTTACCAATCTGCAGACACTTAACAGTTAGTAGATAACATCACTGGTACAGCTGTCCTCAGGGTTAAGGAGATGAAGCAGTTTTATACCCCTGCACTTCCCACAGCATCTAGGCTCACTCCGCCCTGCCTTGTCAGTCTCTCATGCTTCATCTACCCTCATCTTCCAAAAAAGGTGCTGACATTTCTGACTCTTAGAGGCCTAACTCCTCTTATTTTGTATTACTATTATATAATCTTCAGTCAGTTTTAATGCCATTATAACTTCAGTCTCAGATGAAAGAGAAGATGAATGTATAAGCTTAAACTGTCATTTTGGATGATAAGCTATATAAGTAAAATTTGGTACCATATAGATAATTTTAAACTCCCCAAGTCAATAATTTGCATAAATTTAATCCTTTTATCATCCATGTTTACAGTTATCCTTGTTTATAGTTAAAACTGGATTTTGCATACTGAGATAATTTGATCTAATAAATTTAACTGAACTAACAAATTTAAAAATAAACACCCCAAGCTCACATCTTCATCTTGTAAAGCCCATGATATTTTTGTACTTTCAAATATGTACAGCTTGAGTGAAATGCAAGATTATGTCAATACTTAATGAGCTGTATATCATATGTCTAACACTATGAACATGTTTCTTTTCTTTAATTATTTTGCGATTGTTTTTATTTGCTTTGGGTTGTCTATGAGGCTCCCAGCACTAAATCTGCATCAAGTTTCAATCTTCAATTATTTTGCATAATTTCTACATTTGGTGCATTTATCTTCCTGTGTGAAGAAGAAAAATAAAAGCTTTGTTTCTTGAGATATAAATGGTCAAATTCTCCCATGTTTCTGTTCCCTGCTGAGGTCTGGCTTGGTCTCTGTGAACACTGAAGAGGTGTAGATTCAATCTTCCTGCACTCCTCTGAAGTCTGTGGCTATAATCCCTTTGAGGACTTAAAATTCTCTACCTAAACACCATTTCATGTTGACTATTTGCTAACTTATTTCACAAGCTTTGCTTTTTCTCCCAGAAACCCCAAACACTTTTAATCTATGGAATACTGGTTATCTCCCTTTGTTTCTACTAAGATGTTGACAGACACCTAGATATTTAAACGTGAACATGTTCAAACGTTCTATCATTCTAGCCTATGATTCTATTTCAGGTATGTCCTGAATCTGATAAAGCAAAAGCCTTTCTCCATTAGCCCAGCTCAAAATTATTTCCTTCTTTCACTGACATGTGTTTATTATGTCAGTCAGAAGACTAGCTTCAATTCATGCCCAGGACCATTGGCCATGTTCCTTCTCATCCATTCATCCTAATTCCAAAGACTATCATCTCTAGTATGATTACATCATCTCTAGTATGATTACATCATTTCTAGTCTGATTACTGAAATAGACACCTGGCTGTCCTGATCCCACCCTTATCTACATAGTCTAGTCTCAAAATATCCTATAATATGGACTGGATTATGTCACTTACCTCCTTAAGAAAGACCTACCAGTGATACCTATTTCCTCTATTTATTTTTTTTCTTTCTTTGTTTTCCTGAACCAGTGTTTTCTTACATAACGTAAACTAGACTCAAACTCATTATGTAGTTCAGAATGAATTCAAACTCATGGAAAAGCTCTTGGGTACTTGGATAGCATTTATGCATCACCATATCTGGTGACACATGTTTCTTTCAAAGTAAAAGTTTAATTCAAGCAATCATAATGATATCACAGATAGAATATTTCCATCCTTTGTGTTGTTTAGGTTTTTTATTGTCAATTTGATACAACCTAGAATCAGGTGCCTGGAAATTTCATTTGGGGAATTGTCCAGATCTGATTGGCCAAGGTCTGTCTCTGTGTGGGATTGTTTTGAATGGTAAGGGAGTGCTCAGACTACCATAGAGAAAGCCATACTTAGGCAGGTGGCCCTTGCTGTATAAGAAAGCTAGCTGAGCATGAGGCAGAGACTGAGCCAGTAAGCAACAACCCTCTATCCTTCCTGACTCTGGTTCCTGTCTGGAATCCCTATCCTGACTTGCCTCCAATATAAATCGTGACCTCCAAGTATAAGCCAAATAAACCTGTTCTGCACCATATTTCTGTTGGTCAACGTATAATTTTCACAATCATATGAGGAACCTCAAACAGCATCCATTCATCCTAACTCTGCTTCGTCTTTGCTGCTCTTTCATCTTGCTGGTACCGGATGCTTGACACCAGTCCTGGAGCTTGACACCCTGTTCTCTCTGCTTGAAATATCATCAAGTCTCTCTGCAGGGCTTACTTCCTTTGCTGTTCTATTTTGATTCATTTCATTGTCTTGTTTTAATACCATTTTGTATTTTGCTCTGTTGGAGAGCAAGCTAAGGGCCTTTGAAAAAGTACTCTACCAGTCCATGCTGCTTACATTCTTTGCTCAGGCATCACCTTTTCATGATGCCTCCTGACATACATGACTCCTCCAATGCCATGGTTTTGTGTCACATTTTCTCCAGTGTTTATCTCTCTTTATTGTGCTGCACCATGACATACTTAGTAGTAAATATTAATTGTATTAAACATTTCATACATGCAAATAAGATACTTTGGTCATATTCACCCCTTATTTCTCGCTTGTCTTTTCTTCCCTCTCATATGGGCTCCCCTTCCTTCCTTCCCCCAGACTGTCTGCCTGTACTTTTACATCTTGTAGTTTAAACTTAAAAAATTTAAATTCTGGTACTTAACTCCATTTGGCTTATTTTGCTTTATTTCCACCTGTTTTCTTGCAAAGGACATAATTTTATTCTTCTTTTCCTTGGGGAGATCGCTGTTGTATACATATGTATGTATATCATGGTTTTCTTTATCCAGTCACCTATTGATAGACTCCAAAATTCACATTTTGGTGGTTGTATATCCTCATGAACATAAGTGTCCAGGTATGCCTATTGTTTGCTATCTTGAGCAGATATGTAATGGGTGATGAGAATGAAGCAGTAAAAAGGGAAGCCTAAGATCAGAGTGACTCATTACTGACTTCTACCAGACATGTAGAACACTATCATAATGCTGCTGAAACCGTTTGTTTCTCTATCCTCTGGCCCCAAATTATTTTATCTGTACAGAAGCAAGATTCCTCAACCCTTGGTCCTCAGGTCCTGGTTTATAGTAGAGTCACAAGAAAATATTCATTGTGTGAATTGACAAATAAACACCATGATGTGACTCCTGGGTTTGCAAAAGTGATGAGATAGGGACCCTTATCTGGGCTATGATGATAACTGAAGACAGTAGCTGGAAGTACCTCACACACAGAGGGCAAAATTGTCCCCAAAACATCTGCACCACTCACTTATTCTCCTTAAAATCATTCTAAATATTTGACAATCATGTTGGACATTTGAAAGGCAAAGTGTGAAATAACAGAGTGAGCACATTTACATGCTTATATTTGTAATATATAATTGCTTTTAACCTCACAATAATAATTTAAAAATTTAGTCCTTTGCAACTTAAAGAACAAATAAACCACCCAAAACTCCTAAATAAGACAACAAGGTCACTGTTCTCTGAAGCTGCTCTTTAGAGAATGTTGTACCCCAAAGCCCTCTGCCCAGTTGGCAGCTTTAGGAAGCCTGCCTGATTCTCCTCCCCTCCAGCAAGGTGCTGTGAATTCCTCAATAGCAAAGCTTGCTCTAATGAACACAAGCTATACTCCCCCCAAGAGGTTCATTAAGCAGGGCTATTGCTGTTCTCAGCAATTCTCTAAACTTGGATTTTACACTTTAACTGTGAAAAGGAAAAAGGAAAGAAAGTAAAAAGAGAAAAAAAAATAACAAAAGTAACTTTGGAGTTTTCAAAAACAAAACACAAAATGCCATAGCATTCAGGGGCTCCAGACTTAATTCTCAGAGTTCTTTTATAGTCATCAAGACAAATCATGCAACACAGCACTTGGATTCCACAGTTTCAGAGTTCTTGCTTATAGTAAGGTTTAGACAACCATAAAGTGTTCCTTTTTTTAGCTTAACATTAACGCAGCCTTATTTTTGAAGAGTCCCCTTTTACTATTATCTCTAATTTTTTTCACTCAAGGAGAAACTAGGTGTCTTTATAATACTGCTTGACACTGTTTAAGATATATCTTGAGAATTACTTATCTTTGACTACAGTTCAAAATTCTTTCAAATAAATTTGAAGAAGAGCGATGTTAGGGTTTTTTTTTTTCTTTTTCTTTTCTCTTTTTTTGCTCTCTTCATGAAAACACTGTTATTTAATAGTCATCAAAATTCCTTCTTAGTGAAATGGGTGGTGTCTGTAGTAAGGAGTGAGAGGGGAAACACATCAAGGTACAATTCAGTGTGAGGAGAGCTAAAGAGAAAGATGGTAAGGAAACAAGAGAAACAATTGCTGTGGGATAAAAAAGGGGCAGTTCTGATGGGATGTTAGAAAGGAGAGTAGAGACATTAGCTTCCTGGGAAAACATTATACAAGCTTACAAACTAAAATATCCAATGAAGGTATGAGTAGATAACACAGCTTATGTCTTCATTGACTTATTTACCTCTTATCTTTTAAAACAAACTTACCTGAAACCAGGCAGATAAGAAAGAAATAATGAAACCAACACTTTAAGAGAGTTAACGTCTTTAATATGATCCTCTATCTAAAAAGTCATAAAAAGTAATGCTGCTTAGAGTTTTATTTCTTAAAGCAATCAGTTCAGCCTCGATTCTTTAGCATGTAGTATTCATCATTGCTGGAAATTTTAGAAATCCCTCCCTGTCCCCAGATGGTACTGGGGAAATGTGGGCATCTTCTTGTAGTTCTTAGTATCGTTAATAAAGTTATTTAAGAATGGAATCAAATGGAATATTGAGGACAGTTTTATTAGAATTTAAAGTAAAAAATGGAGAGGGGGCTGTGGCCAGGATATATCATATGAGAGAAGAATAAATAGAGAAGAAAAAAAATCCCTGGTCAGCAAAACTCTCAATCCCACCAGGTGCTCAGAAGAAGAGAATGGAAGAGAGAAGGTAGAAGAAAATAAAACAAACAAACAGAACATAACCTTCAGGTTAAGCCCATCATTGAAGTCAGCCAACTGGCAGCAGACTGGCTTGGGTTGAGAGGGTGGAGCGTTAGAGAAAAAAAAAATAAAGAAATGCAAAGTACAGGGGGTGGGAGAGCCCCAGGCTTAGACAGAGCCAGAAATAAGGAAAGGAAAAGTTACACTTTTCTGAGAGACACGTGGACAGATTTACAAAGATACATGGCTGTGGCTCATTAAGTCATTGCACTAAAGAAAGGAAAATGTATATTGTGTTATTAAGGAGTCATTTTTTTCATTTACGTCTTTAGCATGGCTTGAGGTGAGGTTGCCTTTGTAGGGGTGGCCATACTTTCCTAGGCAGTGATCCATTGAATCTCTAGCTAGAATGTTAGATTGACTTTTCATTCTCTTCATCAGAAGGAAACCATTTTCCCTTAACAGACTTACAGTTATTTTGTCAACTGGCCATAAATGAAAGATCAAGTTGCAAGTTGTCTGTCTTCATAATGATCACTTTTTATTTATTTTATTTCATTTTGTCTAATGCTTTTTGTGGCCCAAATAGCACTTATGGGCTTACTGAAGGAAATGATAATACAGGTGTAATCTAACAATAAGACTTCACTGCTGCATATTCCTAGAGAATTTGTAAGTCAACACCTGCTACTTAACAGTATAGGAAAGAGGCATTTCAACTAAAAAAAATGATACTCTCTTTCTCAGACAAACAGCGTATATCTATAGAAACAGTCTATTAAAAGGGAGGAGAAAGTGGTTTAGCAGGAATGATTTATTGGTCTCACTGAACTTGGACACTTGCTGTCATGTCTTCTATTTGCTTCTGCAGGATTGAAGCCTCACTATTTTTGCCCTTCTCCCATCCTTGTACCGACTTTTTCACTAGGGAGTAGGCTAGCTTCCCTAACTGGTGAACCATTTTAGATAAACTGGACCTTTGTAAGAGAGCATAGTCTTTAGCTTTTCTTTCTTGTGAGCTGACTATGTATTGTCCAAGGCATTAATTTCTCATGTGTTGGATTATACTGAAGTACTTTCCTCTGTTCTTAGGAGGAGAGGTTTATCTGAATCAGCATTGCCTTCTGTTGACTGGGAAAACAGTTTAACATAAACGATTCAGGTATATAATAATCTTGGAAACTCATATGAGGCTTTTATCTGTATTGTATGGAATATTTTTTACCAGTTCTATAACAAAAATATGCAAGTACATATAAAACAAAAATATATAATGACTGTTGATAGACTTAGGCTGCTGTTGCACCAGCACAATCACAATACAGAATCTCAAAATTCCCATCATGCCCCACAACAATCAGTAGTCTTCTAGTAACTTGGTTCCTGGAAGTGACAAATCTATTTTTCCTGCTATTACTGGCATTTACAGAACCTAATGTAAGTGAACCATGCCGTACACAGCTATTGCATTTGATCAATTCTATTTAAAATAAGACTTTTGAGGTAGATTTATGCTGTTGCTTTTATCAATATTTCCTTCCCTTCCATTTGTCTGAATGCTAGTTGTTGAATTCTTTGCTGTTTCCAAGACTTAACTTTTGTGAATAAAGTTGCTATGAACAGCCAAGAATAGAACTGTCTGTAAAAATATGTATTCACTTCTTCTGGGTCAATCTAAACAAATGGCATTTTAAAGTGTTCTAGTGGATTTACATTATACTCTATTAGTATCTGGGAAACTTTCTCAAATATTTGTCCCATTCTGCTTTCTCATAAGCTACGCATGAGATTTCATATTTTTATTCACACTCAGTCTTAATTTTAAAATATTGATAAACATTTTAATTTTTATAAAAGTTCTGTAGTGAATATTGATATTGAGTCTAGATTCATATAGTTATTCATAATTAGTATTTCCTTTATGAAAGGTATGCCTACTGAAAATTTCTTCCACCTATTTCATAGTTTCTGTTTTTAGTCTGTATTGAGTTGTAAGATTTCTTAATACATTTCAAGTATAATTCTGTCTTCATATGTGTTTTCCAAATACTGTTTTTCTTAGTTGCTATTTCTTTCCCATTAGTTAATTAATAGTTATTTTTTAAATTTCAAGTCATTTTCTCTTTCAGTTAATTGTTATTTTAAATAATTGACATTTTTGTATTCTAATAACTTCTTGCCTAAGCAAAAATCATAATGATTTTCCTTTTAGAAACTTTATCACTACAACTGTTTTATGTACATCTATGACTCTGTTGATGCTACTTTCATGTCCTAAGAGACGGAGATGAGGTTCTTTCGCCCATATGTAATGGTGCACAGGCCACTCACTGAAAAAGCACCTTCATCCTATGGAATTACTTCAGTGTTTTCACTAAGAAAACAATTAAATGTATAATTTTACATCTATCCATACCATAGTTACAAATATATATTTATTACACATCCCACTGTCTTACTTATTGAAACTGTTTAGTAAATATTGAAAGCAGACAGTGTGTCCCCTAAACGTTTATTCTTCCTTTTCAAAATTAACTATTCCAAGTAGTTTGCACTACTATATACGATTTAAGTTCAGTTTACTATTTATACATTATATACTATAATTTTGTTGGGATTGTATAAAATACATACATATGATTGGGAAGGACTGAATTTTTATAATATTAATTATCCTACAAATGATATGTAACATCTGCGTTCATTACTTATCCACATACTTTCTCTGTTTTCTCCTCAGTTCTTTGTAATTTTCAGTTGACTGACTATGCACACTCTCCTAGTCAGCCTCAACTGTCAGCTTGACACAGCCCAGAGTTATCTGAGGGAGTCTCAACTGGGGGATCTCCTCCATCAGATTTGCTTGTGGCCATGGCTGCAAGGCAGCTTCTTACTTGCTAGTTGATGTGGGTGGGCCCAGTCTACTCTGGGCTGTGCCACCCCAGACAGATAGGCCTGGGCTGCATAAGAAAGGCAGATGAGCAAGCCAGAAGGAGCAAGCCAGTCAGCAGTATTAGTCCTTGGTCTCTGCTTCAGCTCCTACCCTGTTGGAGTTCTTGCTCTGATCTCTTATTCATGGATTGTACCCTCTAATTAAAATAACTCCCCTCCTGCCACGTTGCTTTTGGTAATAGTGTTTATAATGGCAACAGAAAGCAAAACAGGACACACATATATCTCAAAATTTAATGATAACTATTTTATTTTCAGCCATAATTAGGATGGTTCTTTAAAAGTCCAGATACTTATATGGCTAATCTATCAAAATGCATATAATTGTTTTTATTTACAAACATGCCAATATGATGTGCTAATGTGCTTTTGTAAATTTCTTTAATTTTTTTTGTCAACAATCATATAATCTGTGAATGAAAACACTTATTTTATTATCAAGAGTATGTATTCTAAATTATATTATCTTATTTCAGTATTCAGGACACAAAGATAATGAATAACAAGCATGAAATCCAAATTCCTATTACATTGGAAAAATTGTTTTTTCCATTAGATGTTTGATGATATGTTCCACCTAAAGAGATGATAGGATTTAGCTAATGCCTTTTCCATATTGACTAAGATAGTTACAAGGTAATCCTTTTACATTGCATTTATTTGTTTGTTTAGAGACAGGGTCTCCTGTAACCGAGACTGACTTTGAACTCCTAGTCTTCCTGCCTCCACTTCCTGAGTGCTGGTATTGCTGGTATGCACCATTGTATCTGTATTTAGCCTCTGATATTTTGTTAACATTGAAAATTGTATTTCTTGGTATTTTGAAAGGCAAACATCTTTAATTTCATGAAATAACTCTACTTGTTTGTATCACGTCTATTTTTACATATGGTTGATTTAATTTGCTAAAAATTAGTGTACATTTAGGATATTCTGTCTATGACAGGTATGGGATGATTGTTTTTAATTCTTTTTATATATTTTTTATTTGTTCTTTGAAAATTTCATACATGTATATAATGTGCTTTGCTCAAACTTATTCCTGAGTCCCTTTTCTCCAATTCTTCCTATATACTCTATCACATGTCCCACTCATCTTTATATACTTTTCCTTTTCCATGAGTGAGTCCAGTTGCTGTTGCTTGTACATACATGGCTGTCAGCCCATACAGTAGAGCATGGGCAATCTACCTGGGGCAATATCTCTAAACAAAACCTTGCTCCCTCCCCCTTGGCAGCTATCAACTACCAAGACCATCTCAGTTAGGGTTGGGGCTTTGTGGATCCTCCCTTCTCTGCAGTGGAATTTTGGCTGACTTGATCTTGTATAAGTCTTGAGCATGTAGTCACAGCTGCCGAGAGTTCATGTGTGCATCAGGCCTGTCCTGTCACAAAACCACAGTTTTGCAGTCCTTTACAACCTCTGGGTCATAGTCTGTTGGCTCCTCTACTGCAATGATTGCTGAGCCTTGGGAAAGAGTGTGTCACAGATGTACTATTAGAAAGTTTAATTGGTGCTTCCTATTCTTACAGCATCTTTGAATATTTTTTATACTAGAGTAATGGTAGTTGCATAAGAAGAAAGGGATAGTGTTCTGGTATTGTTTCTTCCTTAAATATTTGCATGATTCTTCATTGAACCTGTCTGGGAATGTTTTCAACTAAGAATTGCGTTATAGTTATATAATTACCAAGGTATCTATTACTTTTATAACAGTATATTAGACTGGTTAGTTTTTATTAATTTGACAGAGTTCTAGACATATCTTGGAAGAAGGAATTCGATTAAAGAATTTCCTCTCTCAGACTGTTCTGTGGGCAAGTTTGTGGGTCATTTTCTTGATTGATGGTTGATATTGGGGCAGGAGGGGTTGTCCCAGTCCACTCTGTGTGGTGCTGTTCTTAGGCAAGTGGTCCTTGGTTGTGTAAGAATGCAGGCTAAGCAAGCCAGTAAGCAGTGTACCTTGATTTAGTTCCTAATTTAGATCTCTCTTTTAGATCTCCAAGGTTCCTGCTTGATTTCCTGCCCACACTTCCCTCAGTGATGGACTGTAATATAGAAATGTAACACAAATAAGCCCCTTTCTCCCCAAGTTGGTTTTGGTTAGTGTTTTTTTAGAGAATCAAACTGATACAGCTAACTGTTGTTTTACAAGGAGCTTGTCTTTTTTCCCAAGTTTCTCAACTCATAGGCAAACAGTTGCAGTACTGTTTGTTCCCTTCATTTGGGGATCAAAAATTACATCCCCTCTTTCTTGCAATTACTTTTTTCTCCCTTTGTTCAGCCTCACTAAAAGTTTCTTCTGCTTTAGTCATCCAAAAGAGTCAGTTTTGATTTTATTTTTGCTCTGTTTTGTGAGTAAGCTTCGTGAATGTAACAAAATAACTAAAATGGTAAACATATAAAGACAAAAAAAATAACTGTAGTTCACAGTTCGAGCCAATGATTGATGGCCACCATACTTTCAGCGTTGGTGAGTCAGCACATCATGGTAGGAGTGTGTCAGCACAAAATTATTCACCTCATAGCTCAGAAGCAAAAGAGGAGTAAGAACGGACTGTCTCACAATCTTCGTTATGAGTATGCTCCCAGTGAACTGAGGACTGTCCACTAGTCTCCATCTTTTCAAGCTTCTACCTCCTCCCACAAGTGCTATGTAACCTGCAAGCCTCTGGGGAACATCCAGTATCCAATGTAAAAAAAAAAGCACCAACAATGTTTTTTTTTGTTTGTTATGCTCTCTTCATTATCCTGTCCTAGTCTGTTTTTATGATAGGCGGATATGCTTATCTTCAATAAAAGTGCAGATTCTTGATTGGTAACCTTGATTTTTGTCTAATGCACATTCTGAACTTAGAATTCTTCAAGTCAGCTGTCCATCCAGCCTACTTGCTTACTTTCTATATTAAAATTATGAATTTTCAGTAGGAAACCCAATTTGTGTCTGGAAAGTCTTCCATTTCTTTCCTCACGGTGTTTGTGAAGTTCTCTGATACGAGCATGCGGGACATGTTTATCCATGTTCTTCAGCTTCTCTTGTATACTTGTGTTTTATTTCTACAATAGTTTCTGTTGGCTCTTCTTTTTCTGCTTTCTATAAGTCATATTTTCCTGAATTACTGAAAATTTGTTCATTGAAGACTAGGTACTAATCTTAGAAAATTCAGTTTTCTGTTGTTAGACTTCGTGTTGGAATGTTGTTAAATCACTTACACACTTGTAGTTCATTATCATTTTTAGTTATATGTGTATGTGTATAGGAGTGTGCATGAGTGTAGGTGCCTACGGAAGTCACAGGTGTCAGATCCCCGTGGAGCTAGAATCAGGCAGATATGAGCCATCTGCCATGAATGCTGGGAACACATCTCAGATCCATCAAAAATTCTTATAATCCATGAGGCATCTCTCCAGCCTCCATTTATTTTTATCAGTGATCCAGAGAAGCCTCTTATCTAAGATTAATAAATAAATCATGCTATTTGAACAACAAAATTCTGTAGATCATACTGGATATACCAGATGTTATAGTTGTTTTCTTGGCTGTCTGAGGGAAAGATAAACTCTTCTAACCATTTTTAAAGCCGGTGGATTGTTTCTGCTCCTTTCTAAGGATGTTTGGTTGACATTTCTGATTGCAATTAGCTACTTTTCATGTATGCTCAGGTCAGTACTCAGCTTCTAATCTGCAGCAGCTGCCCTATTTAGAGCTCTGTATTTCAGCTCTTCTCTAACTTCTGGTACCCCATTTTAAAACCTCAGTTTTCTCCAATTCTGATCTCTTTGTCTTCCCTTTATTGAGACTGCAAGGCTCAACCTTTGCTTCAACTTTGAAGCCTGCTCATGAAAGCATGTGATGACTTTGGAAAGTTCACTTCACTTACTTCTCTTCTCCTAAGAGTTGTATCCTAACTTCCTTCTACTCTGTAATGGGTATTCGTTCCTCCTGTGGCCTTGTGGTACCAGCTCCTAGGGTGTGGTCTCTTGGCTAGCTTAAGACCTAGGGAGCACACACCCCTTCTCTCTCTCTGGCTCTCACTCTTGCTCTCTCTCTTGCTCTTGGATGGTGGAGACCAAATCAGGCGGCATGAAGCAGCATGGGATCAGTTCTCAGCCTTCCAAGACTCTGAGATTGAATCTGCCTTACCCTGTATTAATGTGTTGTTCCCCCAATGTAATACTTTAAGAAATATTCCTTTTATCAGTAATACGGGTATTTCCTGATTACTACTCAGTGTCAGAACAATGTTATTTCACATATTTTCCAAGTATATTTTAAATGTTTAAAACAAGAGTGTAGGTCTTGCTCTGGTATTCATTTGTGCAGGAGCAACAACTTACAAATTAAAGCCATCTCCCTTATCCTTTCTCCTCACTATCATAGCAAACCTTTCAGAAGTAGGTGACAGGCACAGTGCTAGTTTGTAGTCCTATTCAAAGAACCTAATGACGTCTGCTTAATTAAAAAGTCCATTAAATGTTTCAACAAATTTCCACCATAATGTTAGCTAAAACTTTCCAGGCCTTAATCATGAGTGTCAGTCTGTGATAACTGAACTCCTGGGATGATGAATGTAGTGGTTGTTTTTCACTGGGAAACTGTCTTTTAATGGAAAGCATTGTCTCGTTTTTCTTTCTTCAGAAACATGCTCCGTGCCTCCAAATACTTTGGATTGAGGCAAATATTCTGGATAAATATGAAAGTGTGTAAGTGAATATATAAGATTTTAAATGTCTGAACACATTTCAGGAGTTGACTTGTATTAAATCCACTGATGTTCCTTTGATCAAAAAGATAAATAATTTTTTTAAAGAAGAAAAACAAAAGATATCTTAACACTTGCTAGAATAATGCACTTATTTTGTACTCATTTTCATAGTCTCTACATTCTTTCTCTTGTGGGTCTTTATTGGCCTCCATCTTCTTCAGAAGGAAGACAAAGTTCCTTTGCATAACATCCAAGGCTGTCTGCCAGTGTTACTGACAATTAATCTCTCACGCAGGGACCAGACTTTAGATCATTTTCATATAAATCATAACTGAAGGAAGAAGTGTGATATTAGGAACACTCTTTTCAAAGAGATTACATTTAGGCTTAAAGTGCTGTCACTCATAAAACTGGCAACTTTATCAACACTTTCAGAGTTCAGGATGTCATTTAGCTGTATTCACTAGTCTTAAGTCTCAGACACTTTAAATCTGGAAGATATATAAAATCTGATGTTTCAGAAAATTATTTCTGCAGATGCCTAATTGCTTCTAAATCTATCCCTGTATCCTGTGGAGTTGGCCTAAAATGAATGATGAATATTAACAATCCAAAAATAAAGTTTTTCTCTGCAAACCACTGCTACAATTATCTGACTATTCATAGTGTATTAAGCATTGTGTTAAATACACATTTTGCTTTAGTTCACCCGTGTTCATGACAGGCATGAAGTCTGAACATTGTATTTCTGATTTACACATGAAGAAAAAGATTAGAGATGGCCATTGTTTTCATGTTGTTACCCTCCTACCCCCATCAGGTGGCGCTATTTGTAGGTGGTGGGGGCCTTAATGAGGTAGAGCCTCATGGAGGAAATTTAGACACCAGGGAGTTATATCCACCCCCAAAGAGTACTTGTTACCCTGGTTGATTCTTGTCTTTTATCATTTTTGTGGGTCCAATGTGGGGATCGGCTCCTTTTGACTGATGGCTCCACTGAAAAATAATGTGTTACACATGACCAAAGCCACAGGGCCAAGTGACCATGCACTAAATCCTCCAGACTGTCAGGCCCAATAAGTCTTTTTCCATTATTATGGTGATTATTTTACCTGTTTTGCCTAGCAATGGGAAGCTAACAGAGAGGTCCTTGAATCACCCTGGGGGATTTCCCCCTGGTCCTTCATTTTCCTCCCTCCCTTCCTGGCTTTGCTGTGAGGACTTTTCTCTTTACCATGCAGCACCCTCACTAACTTCTTTTTTTTTTTCGAGACAGGGTTTCTCTGTGTAGCTTTGCGCCTTTCCTGGAGCTCACTTGGTAGCCCAGGCTGGCCTTGAACTCACAGAGATCCGCCTGCCTCTGCCTCCCGAGTGCTGGGATTAAAGGCGTGCGCCACCAACGCCCGGCCCCTCCACTAACTTCTGACAGCAACGAGTGCTCTGTCCACTCGTGGCCATAACCACTAGGACTGTGAGCCAAATAAAGCCTTTTCTCACTATAAGTTAATATCAGGTGTTTTGCTGTTGTCACCCAAAGCTGGATAATACAGAAATAATAACTAAATGAAGTGCTACTTATGATGGACCCTAGATCTCTTCTTAGAGTCAAAATTGTCAGTTTGGGCCCCTTAAATCATATTGCTTTTGTATTTCTATATATAACAAATTGTTGTAACTGTTTTCTTGGGTTAGATGCCTGGGCACAATTTAGAAAAGCCCTCTGTTCATGGTCTCATGAAATTATAGACCAACAATTGACCAAAAATGTGGTATCATCTGTAGTTAAAGGTGCCCACTCAAAGCTTTATGGGCTATGGAAGGTTTTGACATTTTAATGTGAGATTACCAATCTCTTGCTGGCTGTCAGCTTTCAGAAGCAAAAGATGCTCCCCTCTTCCCATGTTCTTACTTAATCAGTGACTCACTTGAAGCAGGGCAGCTTGCATTCTTCCAGGCTAGCATGACTTCAGAAGTCTCATTGTTTTGGAAAACTGTAGCTGTGTGTGTCAGGATAATTCTACAGGATAAACTCCTCTGGTTAACTCAGAGCTGATCTACTAGGGCTGATAATTATGTCTGTAAAAGCTTTTCAGTCCCATTCTTAAAATATAAGAGAAATAAAATTATTATTTTTACAGTTTCCTCTCAGAGTCCCTGATAGAGAATTAGAAAAGAACATTTTATCACTGTGGGTCATCTTAACACTTTTCTCTCCACATGGTTCATCTGTCTTCAAGCACAACTGATGATGCATATTAGTAGAAGGAACCTACCAATGGTTATCTGTGGGGATGAATGAAATCTGCTATCTTTTTCCCATCCTTCCTTTGTTTTACATCAGCGCAAACACACATCTATCTTTGTAATGACCATTTAGATGGGAGAGTGGATCTGGAGGAGAGAAGAGATAGCAAAGGGATATGGGAGAAATGGAGGGAAGGAAAACTGTGATCATCTGAGAGATGAATTTATTTTCAACTTAAAAAAAGTTTCACAATAGTAGCTTTTCTAAGTATAAAGAATACTGGGCTGGAGAGATGGCCCAGTGGTTAAGAGCACTGGCTGCTCTTCCAGAGGACCTGGGTTCACTTCACAGCACCCACATGGTGGCTCACAACCATCTGTAACTCCAGTTCTAGTGGATGCATGCCCTCCTCTGGCCTCCTTGGGCACTGTGCACACATGGAGCACAGACACACATGCAGACAAAATACCCATGCATATATGATAAAATAAAAATCTGAAAAATAATTAAAATAAAAAAGAATAAATGGAATGCATAATGGGAAAATTCTGAGGAAAAAAAAATGACCACATTTGGGATAAAATATCTGGAGATTAAACAGCACATTCCACACAAAGGAAACATTTAATCTAGGATTATTAGTTTGAAGTTATAATTTTAAAAATTATCAATATAAATGATACATACTATGCAAAAGAGTAATTCTTTATAGATTAATGTACTAGTGTACTTCTTACGATCAAGTCAAGAAAAATTCATCTTGGTTCATGATCTCAAAGACTTCAACCATAGTTGCTTGAATCTAGTACTTATGAGCCTGTGGTCGGGCAGAGCCTCATGGCAGGGGAAAGAGAGTGGGACTGAGCTTCTCACCACCCAATAGACAGCGAGCAAACAATTTCAAAAGAAATGAAGAGGAACTAAGGCTAGGAAGGACCAGGGACAGCACATATCTGCCCAGACCATGCCCCTGGTTGCCTTCTAGCCTGACTTTCTTTTCCACCAGCAGCACAAAATAACAACACTGAGACTTACTATTAATCATGGAAATCCAGCCTTAGCTTAGGCTTGTCCTACAGCCCTTAATTTAAATTAATCCATTTATATTAATCTATATTTTGCCTTGTGGCTTTTTACTTTTCTTTCATTCTGTATGTCCGACTCCCTCTGTGTCTTGTTGGCATCTCTCTTGCACTCCTCGCATTATCCCTAGTTCCTCTCCTCCCCCCCCCCGAAGTCCTGCCTAACTCTCCTGCCTAGCTACTTGCCATTCAGCTTCATATTATACCAATTACAGCAACACACCTTCACACAGTGTACCAATATTCCACAACATTCCCTATTTCCTATAAATAAACTACATTTCATAGTTCTCCACTAGCCTCCATAATGCCATTATTTTATGAATGTATGAAGAGATTATTCTATTAATTACCTAGAGTCCTCAGAATCCACTTGCTTTCCCCAAATCTACAAGGTAGAGATTTCAGATTCAAACCATAATTAGTCTATAAATGTATTAAATCCCTAAAAAACTGACAAGGCAACTTCTACTCAAGAAAACCGATTTTAACTGTTACATACAAATCCTGATAAGAAGGAAGGAATGTCCTTTTAACCAATTCTAAAATGCATGGTAAACTTAAGCAATAAAAATACTCTGAATGTGTGAATAATATACAGCTCCTGGACTCATAAAGACCAAAACATAAACATACACAAGTGGTACATTAATAAATGTTAAAATTGATTTTAGTCATGAAAAAAACCTACATGAAATGGAGTTTCTTGTGGGTGTAAAGGTGTAGATATGTACATGTAGAGTTCAGAGACAACCCTGAGCTTTGTTCCCTAGGCACTGACCCCCTATTTTAAAAAGGGCTCTGTCCCTTACCAACTGACTAGGGTGGCTAATGAGCCCCAGAGAACATCTGTCTCTACCTCCTAGTGTTCTATTGTTTGGATTACAAATATTGACCAACAAGCTTGATTTAAAACAGAACAAAACGAAACAACCCCTTAGAACCTGGGACTCCAACTCAGGTTCTTGTGTTTCAAAAGACAAACACTTCACTAATAAGCTATTGCTCCAGCCCAGTGGATAGCTTAGATTTTTCTGGATCATCAGTTTGGATGGCAATGAGAAAAGTTACTAATTTCATTACTGAAAACCTGAGATACACAAAGACAGACAGACTGATAGATGGATGAATGATAGATGATAGATGATAGATAGATAGATAGATAGAGAGATGATAGTTAAATCCAAAAGTTAAACAATAATGTAAAACTAGACAAAATACTAACACATGCACCTCAATATAAAACATTTTATTTAGTTTTATATTTTATTATTCTAATTAAATGGATGTTTTGCCTATGTGCATATCTGTGCATCACATCCTTACCTGGTGCTCACAGAGTCCAGAAGACAGCATCATATCCACTGGAAGTGAAATTAAATGTAGTTGTGAGCTGCCTTCCATGTGGGTGCTGGGAATCAAACCCTGGTCCTTGGGAAGAACAGCCAGTGCTCTTAATAGTTGAGCTATCATCCTGGTTTTCTATGATAATACCGAGAAGTCTCAGAGACTAAAAATTGTGGTAAATGGTTATGGTAAATTATTGTTTAGTGTTTTAAAATATATCATAGCTAAAGATAAGATTAAATGAACAAAGTAGGAGCTATGTTATCTAGAACAGACAAAGCATTAGAAACCCACTATATCATTAATATTTATAAAAATAATAAAAATGGGAAACATGAACTCGAAGCAAACAAATTCAGATGTTAACAAACAATGGAAAATATATTCCACTGATAATTACATAAATAAATAGTAAGGCCATATTGATAAATAATACTTTGATACTCAATTGGGAAAGTCTGTTTACTTTTTGTAATAATGGTTTGGGAAAAATCAGATGGATAGTTTCAAACACAGAATATAGAAATTTAACAGGCCAGGGGATGGTAGCACACACCTTTAATCCTAGCACTCGGGAGGCAGAGCCAGGCAGACCTCTGTGAGTTTGAGGCTAGCTTGGTCTACAGAGTGAGTTCCAGGAAAGGCGCAAGGCTACACAGAGAAACCATGTCTCAAAAAACCAAAAAAGGAAGAAAGAAAGAAAGAGAGAGAGAAAGAAAGAAAGAAAGAAAGAAAGAAAGAAAGAAAGAGAGAAAGAAAGAAAGAAAGAAAGAAAGAAAGAAAGGAAAAAAAGAAATCTAACAGAAAACAATTGCTGGAGAGGCAAATTATGTCAATGCACAGAATTGTTTGCTTTTAGAAAGTCATAGGTCCCAGCATGGTCAAATTAACGGTGATATGATTGGCTAGCCAGAATGAGACTGTGAAGTAGCCAGCACAAATACCATTCCTCTAAGTTCTGCACAGGCTTGTTCTTCAGATGGTTTTAGAAAATACAGTTTGGGTGGGGCTGGGCTTGAAGGATGGCTCAGGGGTAAGGAAAACATGACAGTGTTGCAGAATACCCTAGTTCAGTTCCCAGACCCCACATCAGGTACACACATGCCAAGTGGCTCACAACTGATTTTTAACTCCAGCTTTAGGGGATCTGACCCCTTTCTGACCATCATGGGAATATACTCACACAGACACACATACAAATACATATTTTTGAATTTTAAATACACGATGAGGTTATGGACATTTGATATGAATGTAACTACATTTTCCAAAGGTGATTTGGCAATACATCTCTATCAGTGAATTTTTGTCTTCTAATAAACTTTCCTATAATTATTATCATATATATCCATAGATATAGTACAATACTTTCTTACAACAATATTGAACATGGCACAGATTGGAAATAACCTAAAGGTAGCTAGCAAAGTACTTACTGCTCGAATCATTTATTATGTATTACTGTAATAGAATATAATATGTAACTGTTAAAATAGCTGAGTGGATCAATATATGGTAGCATGGAAACATCACTACAAATTATAAAATTTTAATTACGAAAGAAAGACTTGTAAATCAATGTTTCTCATATAAGGACCTTTGAAAGCTTATATACATTAAGACAGTAATGATGTATTAATGTAATAATGTATTAACAAGTACAGCACCTTGTATTGAAACTCTGAACAAGAAACTGTTAAGACATTTTTTTTTCTGTGGAGGTGACTCAGAATCAGGAATAGGAGGGACATTTACATTTTGTCAGGTATCCTTTGAATTCCTTAGATACTTTTTAACAAGTGCATTTGTTACTCGCTATTTGAAACAAAAATTGTCAGGGCATGTCAAAATATACATACAAGTAACATTGTGTGGACTGAGCAGGTTATATTAAGTATTTGTGTGTGTGTGTGTGTGTGTGTGTGTGTGTGTGTGTGTGTGTGTAAAACAACAATTAATGAAAAGAGAAACCATTTGAATTTGAGAGAAAGCAAAGAGAGGTATGTAGGAGGCTTTGGAGGGAGGAAAAAGAGAAATAATATAGTTATAATCTCAAAAAGTACGTATTAAAACCTTATTATTATAATATTAACTTTTAAAATAATATATTACAGAATTTTTGCAGAGATAAAAGAAAAGAAAATGTATTTTGAAAAGATTAATGTGTATGTGGATAGAACAGCCAGTGATGAACATAGTACTGTACATGCAGAAGAATATTAATATTTCTGTAATTACTTTGGTTAATGTTCTAGACAGAAGAAGCTATCATGAGAGGATCAGGATGGCTTCTGAAGGTGGCTTTCAAGACAGTCTTTGAGAGACAAGGGACACAGGGGCAGAGATCAAGGTCAGGGTACTGGACTCCAGGCCTGCACAGACCACTCCCTTTCACAAGCTTTAGTTTTCATCTAAAACAATTCATTTTGTGATTTTTGTATTAGGTGGTTGAGAGATCTACAGACAATGAGAAATTTGAAAACTTTGCAATCTATTGTGTTCATCTAAAGATTCTTCTCCAACAAACAAGCCTAGTTGTTAAACACAGTTCAGACCTGGGGCACAACGTGGGTCCTGGAGTATGATGTGATTGCCAAGCACAGGAGAGGAATGCTGAGTGGGGAGATGTGAGCCACCAATAGTGAAACTGTTTTTAAATTACACTCTTGCCTAGGGAGTGCCTGGTGTTCCGAGTTCAATTAGCCTTCTTTGTTTTGAGATTATACTATAATTACAACACTTCTCTCTTCTCTTTCAACCCTCCAAGTTCCCCCCCCACCCCTTTCATCAAAGAAATTTCTCTTTGCAAGAGACAGTAGTTTTACTATGGAAAACCACAAGCAATCAACATGTAGAATGGTGGTACCAAAGGATACATCTACAAAATTCCCCCCCACCTAAGGCTTAGAAAGCATTGCAGAAGAAGAAAAATTGTAAGAACCAGAGGGTCAGGGAGTTTGAGTGAGAGTGTGTTTCCTAATAGTGTCCATTTAACCTTTTGAACCATTTGGTTAGTGGTGCCATAGCTAGGTCTCTGAGAACAGTACGTTGGAGTTCCAGGGAAATTCTGGCCCTCCTCTATGGAAACTACAAGTAAAACTCTGCTTTCCTCTTAATTGCACAGTCAGAGAACATTGGCAATCAGTATGAATGTCCCATGGCTCCCCGTGCAGTCATTTCTTCCTCAGCACCCGAGGGACTGCTGATTCTGTGACTGTTATCTTTGCTCAAGTTGTGCTTTAGGGAGCACTAAGGTAAACACAGGAGCTTCTGGGCTTCCTTAGGTCCAAGTGAGCACACAGATGCTGAGCCCATTCCTATGTGAGATGGGGGAAATGGAAGACTGTGCCTCCAACTTCCTCTTAGTGCTGCAAATAAAATCAAATGCAATGGGAAACCCATGAGGAGCCTGCTATCAAGATTCGCTTCATCAACAATTGACTGCATAATTGTAGGAACAGGCAAATTCTACTATAGTGGTTTGCTAAAAGACTCTTAAAAGTAATGCTCAATGGATTCAAGTGTGTATTCACAAACAAACGTCCTTCAAACATGAGGCCATGCTGAGATGTAGATGTGACAAAATTCTTTATAGAATAACTTGTGGCTATTTGGTTTATCTGAATTGATTTTATATAGCAAACATTATCAAAATAAGGGATCCCAGTCTTTGATAATAATAATGCAAGAGTATAAATCTGGCTATTAAGCCACATTCCAAAGTCTTAGAACAGTGAAACAAGACTGGCAGTGTCTGTCTCTTTGCAAAGTTTTATTGTTTCAATATTTGAAAACGCTTTGCTCCTGATACCAGATTGTAAACTAAGATATAGTTTCCTGTCATTTAAAAGGAGAGGTCTTAATACAGTAATGTAGCACCACATTCAGTAAGAGCTTCATAGCTTCCATAAAAAAACTCTTCCAAACATTTATTTAAATTCAAAATTAATCTTCACAGCTGCAATTGGTTAAAGATGGCCTAAATATTTTGTACTTTCTGCAGTAAAAATCAGTCTAATTCCTTCTCCTTAGTGTTAGACTAGTAATAACTTACAGTCTGTAGCAGAAGTGACATTGTGGTGCTTCCAAAGCTTTCTTAAGAAGCTTGCAAATTTCACACAAGCACATAGGGCTCCTAAGACCCCTGGAAGCCATGCAAGAGACCTAGGAACTTTGACAGAGGGACCCCATTGAGAGAGAGCCCCATTGAGTCTCTCCCATTAATAATCACAGTTCCACCTAACTTTGTAGTCATTTCTACCAGGCACTTGACATCTGTGTGAAGCCATGATGTGTCTCCAAGTCACCCTGTATATCAGTTTCATACATCTGTGTATCTTTACCTAATGGACGTATATCTTGCCTGACTTTCCAGGTCATGAGATCTTGTGATACAACACATGACTTGTTTTTAAACATTGAAGTCTGAGATATTTAGATTCACAGCAACAAATAATTTGGACAATATCTATAACATCTATGTGTGATCATGGTTATCAATTTAACTGTGAAATTTATATGACTGATCAGGTAACTAAGGAAAATGGAAAGTAAATACAACTTAGCTGTGGGGTGTGTGTGTGTGTGTGTGTGTGTGTGTGTGTGTGTGTGTGTGTGTTTCTGCCTGTGTTTGCCTCTGTGTGTTTGTATGTCTGTGCATCTGTACATCTCCCTGCTGGAGCAGGGAGAAAGAGAGAGTATGTTTTCTGGAGAGACATAAAGAGGGACAAAGGCTGTGTTGATCTCATTTTCTAATGTCCATATCTTCTAGAATGCAGGATATGACTCACCTGCTCACAACATCTCTGATGTTACCTATTCCATAAAATATAATAAAAAATCAGGCTATTTCTGCAAGAGGCAAGCACCTTTTGAGATAAAATTTGATCTGCGAATAAAACTCACTGTTTCCCAAAAAGGAAATATTATTGCCAAGAAAGAAATTTTTATGCAATCATCTACTCCGTATTTATAAGAAAACTTGGTATCTGTAAATTACATTATGACACATCTCCAATTAAGTTGCATTTCTTGGGAGATTTATTCAATTTTATAAGATCATGCCCCTCCTCAAGCTGTACCCTTTTTCTTTTCTTTATAATTCTTTTATTTTTGTTGACCCTATTTTCAGATTTGTTTTAAGTCTTTTCAGCTAGAGACCTTTGTTTGACAGTAACACAAACAAACCGTAAGCAGCATGTTCAGAAACAAGTAGAAGCCAAGCAAACTGCCCCAATACGACATCCACTGTGTAAGAGGAAACATCGAGTCCTCCTTGGAATTGACTTTTGGAGCTCCCTAGATGACTCGTGTGTTTTTCTTTGGTCTTCCCCTTTAAAACCTCCTTGATCAGTTTGTTGAATCCAGAATAGTAAGTTCATACCTATTCAGCAGTCTATCAAAAAGTAGTGTTTGGTTTCCATAGAGACCTTCATCTCTTCCTACTGAATCTCAAATTATTCTCTAGCAGCAGGGGTTAGTGCTGTCCCTGTGATCTACAATATTTGAGAAATGCATGATAGTTGAAACTCTCAAGGATGATGCTCAGACAATTGGGGATCAGTGTTAAGGTAAATGCTATGATTTCCCATTCATCGTGTGAACCACTCTAAGTGCTGTCCTGTGACAGGCTCACATTCTCCTGTCTGTCTGTCTCTGTCTCTTACTGCCATTTTAGCCTTTTCTTCTCTTCTTTTTTTCTTATATATTTACTTATTGCACATACATGTAATATGTGTGTATGCGTGCATGTGTGTGTGTGTGTGTGTGTGTGTGTGTGTGTGTGTGTGTGTAATATATATGCACCACATGTGAGCAGTACCCAAAGAGGCCAGATTGCTTTGGAACTCCTGTAACTGGAGTCATAGATGGTTGTAAGCCACCATGTGGGAACTGGACACTGAACCTGTGTCCTCTGCAAGAGAAACAAATGCCCTTAACCACTGCAATTGGTTTCTCTAATTTCTTAACTTTGGATTCCTCCTCTTGTTTCATAGACTTCATCCAAAATAATGTTTCTAAGCCTAATTCTTTTTTTTTGTTTTGTTTTGTTTAAGTTTTTTGAGACAGGGTTTCTCTGTGTAGCTTTGTGCCTTTCCTGGAACTCGCTTTGTAGACCAGGCTGGCCTCGAACTCACAGAGATCTGCCTGCCTCTGCCTCCCGAGTGCTGAGATTAAAGGCGTGCGCCACCACCGCCCGGCTCTGAGCCTAATTCTTACCTATCAGCTTTATTTTAGGAAAACAAAACCTATAAGGTATCATTGAATGACCTCATTTGGAAGATATTCTATATGGTACATGCTAACACCTAATTATTATACTAATTTAGTACGCAGAGATTAGTTCCTTTTAAGATAAAAAGAATGATTTTCATTTGGTTTTAAATAATTCTCTTATTTCTAATGAGGAGGAGACAGCTGCATTTTGAACTTATTACTTAGGTTAAGAACAGTATTATGTACATTTAGACTTTAGTGGAATAAATATATCAGCCTTATAAATACCTTATTGCAAATACTGTCCTGAAAAGCTTAATATAAACATGCTGTTAGGGTTCAAGATGTAGTCTTTTTTTTTTTACTAGGGCCATTGCTGAATCTGGTATTGATCCAATGGCAGTGCTTCTCAAATGACATTAGGGGCTCTAGCTCCAGTGGCAGAAGATGATATTCCAAAACTGAATTAAAAATAATGAGCTAACTTTGCAAAGCCTTGATGCAGAGGGGAGGGGCTTGGACCTGTCTACTGAATGAACCAGGCCCTGCTGACTCCCCATGTGAGGCCTTACCTTTCCTGAGGGAACTGGAGGAGGGGTTGGGGGGGGAATGCTGAGGGGGCAGGAAGAGGGAAGAGAGGGGGATCTATGGTTGGTATGTAAAATGAATACAAAATTCCTTAATAAAAAATAAAATTAAAAAATAATGAGCCAATAATGAAATGTTACATAATTACATCTGGCAGCAAAAATATCAGTACTGAGCCTTAATATATTCAATTTTAAATGTTTCTCTCTTCAGCCAAGAAATGAATTGTGTACTATTTAGTCAGACCAAATTAAATCCACCTACTCAATTACAGTCACTGTCCCAAATTAATGACAAAGAAAAGCAACAATTACAATACAACAAAATACTAGCTAAACAAATGGCAAAATGTGTAGCACTAATGAACTTTATGAAAATAAGAAAAATGGTGAAGTATTGCTCTTTATGATTTGTATGGTTAATGCCTAATAACCAAGAAGTAGATGGATATTCTACAATTTTCAACAGGTAGAAAAATGCCTTAGGGTTTGCATGTTCATACAAAAGTATGAGGGAGACATCTGGAATGTAAATAAATACATTCTAGATAGTGCCATAAGCACAATGAAACCGTTGCTCTAAGTTAGGGTCAGTGGTGATATTGTTTATCTTTGAAAGTTTTACTCATTGGACACACAGGTTCAACCAGCTTGATGGATGACTTCCCAAGAACTTCTGAACAAAGAGCTGTTGAAACAATAAACTCACATAAAATTCCACTTCCCTTTGGATATACACCTGATATTCGAGTTTGTGGATTACATGTTAGTTATATTTTTAATTTTCTGAAGAATGTCCATACTATTTTTTATAATGCCTATGAATGTAATTCTCACCATCAACAGTTTATGTGAATTATTTTCTTTATACACTTATTAATAGCAGTTTTCTTTTGCTTATTTTGATAATATCTATTTTAACAGATATGTGGTATTCTCTGCAGTCATTACTCAGGGTTCTCTAGATAAAGAACCAACTTATCTAGACATGAATTTTTAAAATGTGGTCTATATATAAAATGCAGCATTATTTGGCTATATAGAAATGGAAAGTCTGCCTTTTGAGACATAAATAAGCTTTCAGGATATTATATTAAGTGAAATAAGCCTTGTGTGCAAAGAAGCATCATGTGATCTACTGTATATATTGAATAAAAATATGTTGGTTACAACAGAAGCAGAGAGCAGAATGGCAGTAACTAGAGACTGGTATAGTTTGGGGAGTGAGTGTGGAGAGATATAGATCAAGCAATCAAGACTCTCTGTAGGAGGAAGTTATTTATTCCTCATGGCGACTGTAGTTGATAGAAATTTGCTGTGTTTTGAAAAACAATGCTGGTAGAGTGGATGCTAAGTATTATCATCATGAAAAATAGCTCTGTAAGGCAGCACAATAGCTATCCACATTCAGTTATTTCTTTCTCTCTCTGACTGCCTGTCTTTCTCTCTCTCCACATATATATGTATATATATGTTTATATAAATATACTATGTGTATGTATATATTCTTGAAAATGGCACATTTGTACAAAATAAACATAGTTCTACATGGTGTGTAATCACGTGTCTATGACTATGCATATATCGTACGTGTGTGCCCTGTGCATGGAGAACAGAGATCAGCTTTACATATCTTGTCTCAGGAGCCATCTGCATTACTCCCTTGTCTTAGGAGAAAGAGACTCCAATGTCATGGTGATCAACAGATTCAATGGGACTTATACGTAACAACAACCACAGATTAGATATAGTATAGAAATAGTACTTAACTTCAAATACTCTTCTAACTGTAGTGTCTACATTCTTGGTAGTTCTTTAACATATTGCCTATGTTGCCATAAGGCAAATCTTTTTCGACATATCAGACAGTTTTAGCTGCAGAGTGTCATTTATGCAGTACAAATATTTATAGATGAAAATTATCTGCACTCTGAGAAAGTATATGGAAAAGTAAACTGGGAAGAGAGTAAATAGTGTTTTTTCCTTTTTATTCCTACAGTGTTCCATTCACATCTGTCTGATGAAGCAACCTAGGAAGCAGAGGGTGGAGCAAACTAGAAATAAGTGAGATCTGAGGGAGGAGGGCAGGAGGGGATCTGGCCTGTATGGTCTTCCTCATGATTGAATTTTAAGTTCCTGGCTGTCTCTGGGAAATTGACATTGTACTCAGCAAGTAATCCCTCTGTTCTTAATTGCACATAATACAGAGTATTTGCTTGCAAGGGGATTGATCCTCCAAGGAAAACTTTCTGTTACAGTAAGAGAGGGGAGGCTCAGTTTTTCTTCCCATTTCTCCTTCAAAGCCTTGCATTTGCCACGTGACCTGTAAATATTCATGCAGTTCATTTACATATGACCTTTACCAACCCAACACTGATCTATGTGCTTCTCTATTGTTCTCTTAGCCTGACATTGAAAACATGATTCTAATTTCTGTTTTGCAGCCTTTTACTAGTCCAGTTTTGTTACTTATCTGTAATTAGTAACAGCTTTATTGTCTCCCTTGTTGTTGTGATTAAATTCCAGCAAAGAAGGAACTTAAGAGATAAGGGTGTATTTGGCTAAAGATTTAAGAAGCCTTCATGTTAGGGAAGTTATGGCAATCAAAAGCATGAATGGGCTGACTACACTGGCTCAATAATAAGGAAGCAGAGAGATGAAATCCAGTGGTCCACTTGCTTTCTCTCTGTAAGGTTGACTTTAGCTTGTGGAATTGTGGCCCCCACCATTTGGGGTAGATTTTATTTCTCTAAGTTAAAGTTTATTTCTCTAAAGTTAAGCCTTTCTGGAAATGCCCTCATAGACTTACTCAAAGGTGTATTTCCATGGTAATTCTAAATCTTCTCAAGCTGTCCATCAAGTTTTACTATCACCACAGCTGACTAGCTGCTTAGCATTTCAAACATGCCATGCTCTGGTGTCTGGGTCATCAGCCATGTCCACTGCTTCACTTGGCCCTGTACTCTGAGAGAGTTGCAGTTGAACTGTTACAGGCCTGCTGTCTCATTCGGAGACCCAACAGTTCACATAGTACTTGGTAGAATTTGGTTCATCACAGAATGAACTAAGGATGCCAGTTCAATTCTTACTTGGCTCTTATTTCAAAGCTGATCCCAAGAATGTTCCACATAGGACTATCCAGCAGAACAGTGGCTTTGTGACTGGAAGTAGAGAAAAATCTAGACAGAATCTGTTAGGAAGATGGCAATTCAAGATAAGTGATGATTGACCATAGACAGAATCTGTTAGGAAGATGGCAATTCAAGATGGGTGATGATTGACCATAGACAGAATCTGTTAAGATGGTAATTCAAGATGGGTGATGATTGACCATAGACAGAGTCTGTTAAGATGGCAGTACAAGATGGGTGATGATTGACCATAGACAGAGTCTGTTAAGATGGCAGTACAAGATGGGTGATGATTGATCATACACAGAATCTGTTAAGAAGATGGGCAATACAAGGTGGGTGATGATTGACCATACACAGAATCTGTTAAGATGGCAATATAAGATGGCTGATGATTGTATTAGCTACATATATTGTTGCTGCAATAAAGTAGTGACAAAAGCACTTGGAGGAAGAAAGAATTAATTTTGGCTTATGGCTCAAAGTTATAGTCCATCATGTGGAGAAGTCATGGTAGCAGAAAAGTGAAGAAATTTATTATGTTGTATTTGTAATCAAGTAGCAAAGAGTGGTAAACGCTGGTGCTCAGCTCACTTCTTTTTATTCATTCTAAGACCCCAACCCATGAATGAAATGGCATAACTTCATTTATGACTGCTCACTCCACTTCAACTAACACTATTTAAGCACTAAGTCATAGACATTCCCAGAGGTTTGTCTCCTCAGGAATTAAAAAGGTCCTTTCATAACCAATATTAACCACCACAGTGGTAATACAAGCTGTGTGGTAGTTGTCCACATACTATATGATCACAGTGCCAAAACAAAAGAGCTCACAAGGGTTCGGGAATTCAGAGAATGTTTTCAATTGCATATAGGACTTTAATCTGACATTGAAAAACACAACCAGGTACAATGATGAAAGACTATAATCTCTGCACTTGGGAAGTAGAAACAAGAGATTTGAAAGTTCAAGGTCATTTTAAAATAAATGGACAGGTCAAGGCCGTGATGGGCTATATAAAACTGCTTAAACAAAGCAAAATATAACAAAACAAAACACATATAACCAAGTAGAAGGGGGAAATACATACACTAACACTGTGTTGGAGGAAGAAGCAAAGGTAAAATTATGTGTATTAATTCAAAAGGATGCAGGGAGTGCTGGACTACTGGAAGAATATGCTTATTTTGGGAGTCAGTAATAATTGTTTATACACAGAGAGCTTTCCACATGCAGTAGAGTACTCTAAATATTTTGTGTACATCAACATACTGGTATTTATTACTTTCTAATTCTTGGGATCAAATATATGATAAGCAAGTTAAAAAAGGAAAGATTGTTTACTCTCCAGGGACAGAATCCATTTGGGAAGAAAAAGCATGATAGCAAGAACATCTAAGGTCAGAAGACAATGAGAACTTGCTCAAGTGTGGCTGAATCAGGAAGCAGAGAGAGCTTTATGCTCATGCTCAGTGTGTTTTCTCATTTCCCCCCATTTTCTGGGACTTTAGCCAATAATATGGTGCTACCCATATTCAAGATAGATCTTTACTCCCCATTTAAACATCTCTGGAAATGCCCTCACAGACACAACTAAAATTGTGCCTTCTGTGTACTTCCAATCCAGTCAAATTTACAATGAGGAGAAAACCCCACAACTCCACTTCTTTTTACCCAAGCATTTTACATTATAACATTCAAACCATGGTTCCCATAGTCACATAATCATCTTGTAGGACAAAATGCACCCAGTCTGGATTAAAAATTTGTCACAATTTAGCAGTTTCCTCACTGTTCAACATTCAAAGTCTCAAGACTTTGATTCAAGGCCATCTTTTATTCATGAGTTACTATAAAGTAAAAAGTAAGCAGTGTACTTCCAACACACAGTAGCACAGAATGATTCTCATTCCAAACAGGAGGGATGGTTGACTAGCTATGAAAATCTTCTCGGAAAGAAGTCCAAAATCCAGGATGGCAAATATCAAATCTTATATTTCCACGCCCAGCATTTGAGAATCATGATTGTATCATCTGGGCTCTAACAGACTTAGGTAGCTCTGTTCCACTGATTCTGTCTCTTACAGCACATATGGCCTCTCTTTTAGGTCGAATCCACTTTCTGTGTGCAGGTTCCTCAGTAGATCTTCCCATAGCACCAGCATCTCTAATACGCTGCTGTCTCCATTGTAACTTAGGCTTCCCCTTGACAGTTTCGCACATGACTCCTATTGACTGGATGCACCAGCCTTTTGCAACCTTGATTCAATCCCCACAACTCTTTCTTCATTCATGCCTGCAAACCCACAGTATGTGAAAATCTTCAATTTTGAACTCATTATCCTTTGTCTACCAAATTGCACATTTTCTTTTCATAACTTTTTCTTTCCCTCACTGTAGATTTGACTAGAAACAATGAGTGATATATGCCAGTCTCAGTGTTACAGTCTTGAATTTTCCTGTTAAAAAACCTTGTTAGTTGCTTTTGAATTTAGCCTCACTCAAAAATTTCAGAATACAGACGGAATAATGACAAATTCTTGATCAGAGCATGACATGAATACCCTCAATTCCAGATAACAATAGACTCCTCATTCTCCCCAGAAATCTCATGGTTTCATTTTACTAAACTACATTTCTATTTATATTCTGATTTGCTGAGTTCACAACCAGAATGACCCATAATATTCTGATCATAGCATTCTAGAAATTCAACAACCTATATATCTCCAAACTCTTCAGCATCCCTCCCGATAAACAGTTCAGAAGGCGTAATAACCACAGCCAGCTTTCTCTTAGCAGGGATATCATTTCTTAGCAGCACATCTCTGTACTTACTGCTTTTCTTATTGGTGGTTCTCAACACTTTACAGGGGATAGGTTGAGGAATGAAAGATTCACCTCAATTTACAGTTCAGGGGATAGTGTTTGTTATAGCAGGGAAGACATTTTGTGGTCTGTGGAAATTTTTTCTTATATCTGAGTGTACCAGAAAGAGAGATGAGTACTAGTTCTTAGTTTGATTTCTCCTTTTTTTCAGTCTAAGATCTCAGACAGTGGACGGGGGTTGTTATGCATATTAGATGAGTCTTCTTTCCTTAGCTAAATCACTCTTTAAATAACCCCTTCTCCAATTTTCACAGGGTTGAATCCTCTAAATTATTCTAAATCTGCCTAAATAGGTAATGAAGATTAATCTTCACAGTGCATATTCCTCAAAGTAGATTTTAGAAAAAGACAATATTATTCATAGTCTCACTCACAAAAAATAAAAGTTAGCTCTGGTTATGTAATTGTCAAATTAGTAGGCTATTAATTGTTGGAAATTGAATTCAGTTCCAATATTCTGGAACCACAACTTATGGTCATAAGCTAGGGTAAAGCACACACACACACACACACACACACACACACACACACACACACACGTACCAGGTTTCTCTGTAAAGCCCTGGTTATCCTGAAACTTGCTCTGTAGACCAAGTTTGTCTAGAACTCAGAGATCCACCTGCTTCTACCTCCTGAGTGCTAGGACTGAAGGCAAGTGCCACTACCACCCAGCTGCATTTATATATTTTAAAGAATGAAACTTTCTGAAATTTGTACACACACACACACACACACACACACACACACACACACACACAGCATCTGCTGGTTATAATCCTATAATCTCAGAGAAGCCATAGAACCTATAAGCATTCACTTACCATCTTTAGCATACGAATGAGATAGTCCCTAACTTTGTGATTGTGTGCTCACTTATGTGTGGGAGTATGGCTATGCTAATGCTACAGACCACAAGTAGAGGTCAGAGAACAAATCCCTGGATATGATAAACCTCATCTCCTTTTTATTCAGGAAAGAGAACATGCATTGGCCACCATGAATGATGTGTATAAAAACTACCCAGTTCATTTCAGCAGCACCACATTGCCAACATTTGGTAGGTACCTAGAAATCCTTAGTGATGTTTTTCATTTTACTTTTCTTGATAGATTCCAGTATCATATAGATAGGAGTGGATAATTCAAGAATGAGACTATCTTAGGTTTTGCTAATTCATTTATTAATGAATAGTTAAGAAATTAATATTTCCATATCAGATACTAGGTAACAAAGGCAAAAAGCAACAACCATAAGAAAATGCTATCTTCCTTTAGACATGATTTAGATCATAACCTAAATGTTATCTGATAGAAGAAAGAGTGGTTTTTACACTATTCAATACTAAATTAGACTATAGATTACTGAAGATATCTAAGTGACCCAAATTCAAGTTCATTGCAATTGATGCACATAATGATGCCTCATATGGCAAGAGAATTTAATTAAGTCAACAAAATATAATGACTTGCACTCATGCTTTGTAAACTCAAAATACATTGTTTTTAAGAATAGACTTTGTTGTGTAGCCAAATTGAGAAGAATGCACAGAGGTGTGCCATTTATTCTTCTCACCCACACATGCATAATCTTCCCCAATTTCAATATTCTGTACCATTGTAGCATTTATTTAATGTTGAGCCTAGACTTTCATACTATTTCCCCACTGAAGTTGATAATTTACATCAAGATTCATTCTTAATGTTCTATGCTCTCTATGTCTGGACCAATGTATACTGATATGGATTTATGACTGTTACATAATCAAGAGTAATTACTACCCTAAACATATTCTGTGGTCAGCTACTCATTACTTTCTTTTTTCCTTCTCTAAAGATCACTTATGTTTTAACTGTCAATACTATTTTGCTATTTTCAGTGTCTTATTGTTAGAATAATACAGTAGGTAGCCTTTTTCAGTAAGCAATATGGGTGATTTCAGTAAGCAATATGCCTTTAATTTCCCCCTTTGTTTGTATATGGCAATTCATTTGTTTTCAAGACTGGAATAACATTCCATCCTCTAGACACACCAAGCTTTATTTATCCATTCACCTACTGAAGAACATCTTGGTTGATTCCCAGTTTTTGTAGCAATGAATAAAGCTGCTATAAACATCTATGTGAAGGTTTTTCTGTAGACATATGTTTTTAACTCCTTTGGGTAAGTTCCAATGAACATGATTGCTGGTTTGTACAGTAAGCATATATTTAACTTTGTGAGAAACTGTTGAACTGTCTTCCAGAATGATTATACCATTTTGGATTCCCACTCACAGGGGATGACAACTCCTATTACTCTATACCCTCACCATCATTTGGTGTTTACAGGGTTCTGAACTTTGGAAGTTGTAATAGATGTGTAGTGTGGATTGATTTTTTCTTCTTTTACTTTCCCACATCATGGTGTTGTTTTTAAATTGATTCTATGCTTCCTGGCAAATTTTCATCTGGCATTCTTAGAAAATCAGAAGAGGAATGACAAAGGTAGACTGATGAACACTGACAGCATTTGATCTTTTTTTTCTTTTTTTTTGAATTTTTTTTAATTTTACAATATAATTCAACTTTACATATCAGCCATGGATTCCCCCATTCTCCCCCCTCCCACCCACCCCCTCCCCCCATCCCACCCCCCATTTCCATCTCCTCCGGAGCAAAGACTCCCCCAAGGATTGAGATCAACCTGGTGGACTCAGTCCAGGCAGGTCTAGTCCTCTCCTCCCAGGCTGAGCCAAGTGTCTCTGCTAAGCCCCAGGTTTCAAACAGCCAATTCATGCACTGAGCACAGGACCCGGTCCAACTGCCTGGATGCCTCCCAAACAGATCAAGCCAATCAAATGTCTCACCCATTCAGAGGGCCTGATCCAGTTGGGGGCCCCTCGGCCATTGGTTCACAGTTCATGTGTTTACATTCCTTGCTTGTACATTGATCTCTCTACAGTTCTATTATCAGGTGTCCACATTTTCTAGTCCCATCACTTCCAGGATTTTGGAGAAATTTCACATCTGACTCAGTGCTCATAAGGGTCATTACATCAGACTCTGATGATTGCAGCAGTAGCTGACGCCTTGTGAATGCAGGGCTCTGGGAAGCCCTGGCTTAATAAACTGGTTTTCTTTTATGGTCTCACATCTACTTTAGATGTACTTGTAGGAAGCTTCATGCACCAATGTATCTAACAGCTTACCACATGCGCTGATTGGAAATTCAGATGTGCATAAAACACCTATCCTGAATCAATTCATTCATTTTTTTTTTCTCCTGAATTGCTTGTTCTTTGGTATTCCATCTCGGTTATGACATAGCCTCTACTTAGCTACCTCAAACAAGTATTTAATCATCATGGAATTTTCCTTCTAGTTACTCAGTATGTAACCAGTGATTTAACCATCCCGTCAAAAATGTGCTGCTAAGTCTTTTCTTTTTGCATAGATGTATCCTCCGGGTTGGGTATGAGCATTGCTCCATTAAGTGAGAGCAATGTGTACCTGTGAGACCTTCATGAGGTCTGGTCCATTTATTTTCTTTTTAGGAGAGAAGACAGGTTCATGGGGCTCAGAAACCTCAGGGTTTCACCAGCCACCAAAAGATCCTCATAAGGCCCTTCCCATCCCTGAAGTTATAGAAGAGTGAAAAATTTAATGGGAGGACAGTTTTTGTAGTGTAGGTCCTTGTAAATTAACAGAGAACTCTTAACTGGTATAGCTTTTTGTGAGTCATTCATGCTGCAGCTGGGATTTTTCAGTGGCACTTCTACAAATTAATTAGTTAGTTAATTAATTAATTTTAGATCCCAGCTGCAGTTGCCCTTCCCTTTTCTCCTCCTATTCCTTTCCCCCAAGCCCTTTCTGTTCCAACCCCCAAAGTCCACTCCTCTTCTTCCCTTCTGATCAGGAAAGGGCAGGACTCCATGGATATCAACAAAACATGCATATTAAGTTGCAGTATGACTAAGCACTTTCCCTTGTATTAAGGCTGAGCAAGATGACACAGTGTGAAGAGTACGGTCACAAAAATGAGTAAAGGGGGAGTCAGAGACAGCCCCCTTTCCCACTGTTAGAAGTCCCACAGAAGACCAAGCTACACAACTGTAATATATGTGCAGAGTGTCTAGGTTAGTCCCATGCAGGCTTCCTGGCTGTCAGTTCAGTCTCTGTCAGTCTCTATGAGCCAGGGTTAGTTGACTGTATGAGTGTTCTTATGGTGTCATTGACCCCTCTGACTCCTACAAGACTTTATCCTCCTCTTCTGCAGGATTCCCTGAGCTCCTTCTCTGGGTCTCTGCATCTGTTTCCATCAGTTGCTGGATGAAGCAAGCCTCTCTGATAACAACTGGGGTAAGCACTAATCTGTAAGTAGAGCAGAATATCATTAGGCGTCATTACACTGACATTTATTTTTCCTCCAATCACGTTTGGTTCTAACTCTGGGTCATCCAGCCTTTGAGTCCTGGTGCTTCGAGCAGCGTCAGGTGTAGGCTTACTCTCCTGGCATGAGTTTAAGGCTAGACTAGTCATTGGTTAGACACTCCCTCAATCTGTAGGCCACTTTTACCTCTTGGGCATATATACCCAAAGGGTGCTCAATCATAGCATAAGGACATGTGCTCAACTATGCTCATAGCAGCTTTATTTGAAATAGCCAGAATCTGAAAACAACCTAGTTGTCCCTCAACCAAGGAATGAATAAAGAAAATGTGGAGTATTACTTAGCTGTTAAAAAAAATGACATCATGAAATTTTAGGGCAAATGGATGGAACTAGAAAATATCATCCTGAGTAAGGTAACCCAGACCAAGAAAGACAAACATGGTATGTCCTTGCTCATAAGTGGATATTAGCTGTAAAATAAAGGATAAGTATGCTACAATCCATGGACCCAGAGAGTCTAGGTAACAAGGAGTGATCACGGAGTGGGTAGGGGATGCCTGGATCTCCCTGGAAGAGAAAATGAAGAGATTTCATGAGTAGACTGTGGGCAGGTCTACTAATTTCCAGTCTACTACTGGAAAGCGAGGGGGGCATTTTGGGGTCAGGTAAAAACCTGGCACAAGAGAATCTCCCAGGAATCTACAATGATGACCCCTTTGAGCCAGTCGTGTGTCTGTAAATCACCTCCAATAAACTCACTGGTCAACTGGACTGGACTTAGACAAAATCTCTTTGTCTTTTCAATGGCCCCACTATGTAAAGTGAATGGGCATTTTTAATTTTCATGTCTCTCCAGAGCATGTCACATGACTACTCAAACATATTAAGATTATATTTCATTGTTGTATTCCTGCTGTGATACAAGCTGCTATTGCTATTATTCTTGGGCTGATCTTAGATTCTGTGGCCTTCCTCTAGGCTGCTTCCCCTCTACTCTCTTACAGTTCAGTTGTTGAAACACCACACACACACACACACACACACACACACACACACACACACCCATATAATTTCTTAGAGCATACATCAATAATCCTCAAAGCTTACAGAAAAAAGTATAAACACTTCAATATTAGCATACTCTATAAACTGGCTCTTGTTCAGCTTCTTTAAGAAATTCTCATGGTTCCTTTCAGTATCCAGTCTTGAAAGGTCCTCTGTGTGAAATAAAATGCAAGGTGAAAAGATCTTGTAAGAATGAAGGGGGTCCCATTTATTAATTGTTGTTCTCAGTGTCTATGCTACTGGTGTTATATTTAGGAAGTGGTCTCCTATGCCAATGAATTCAAGACTACTTCCTTCTTTCTCTTCTATCAGGTTCAGTGTAACTGGTTTTATATTGAGGTATTTGATCCACTTGAACTTGAGTTTTGTGCATGGTGACAGATAGGGATCTATTTGCAGTCTTCTATATGTTGACATCCAGTTATGCCAGCACCATTTGTTGAAGATGCTTTCTTTTTTTCATTGTACAGTTTTGGCTTCTTTGTCAAAAATCAGGTGTTCATAGGTGTGTGGGTTAATGTCAGGGTCTACAATTCAATTCCATTGGTCCACATGTTTTTATGGTAAAATGGGACTTCCTGAAACCGATAAGCTTCTGTAAGGCAAAGGACACAGAATATAAGACAAAACGACAGCCTACAGAATGGGAAAAGATTTTCCCATGAACCCCACATCTGACAGAGGGCTGATCTCCAAAATATATAAAGAACTCAAGAAACTAGACATCAAAATAGCAAATAATCAAATGTACTGTAGAGTTAAACAGAGAATTTTCAAAGGAAGAATTTCAAATGACTGAAAGACATTTAAGGAATTGTTCATCATACTTAATTATCAGGGAGATGTAAATCAAAATGACGCTGAGATACCACCTTACACCTGTCAGAATGGCTACAATCAAAAACACCAATGACAGTCAATGTTGGAGAGGATGTGGAGCAAGGGGAACACTCCTTCACTGTTGGTGGGAGTGCAAACTGGTACAGCCACTCTGGAAATCAGTATGGCAGTTTCTCAGAAATTGGGAATCAATCTACCTCAAGACCCAGCTTTACCACTCTTGGGCATATACCCAAAGAATGGTCAATCATACCACAAGAACACATGCTCAACTATGTTCATAGCAGCATTATTCCTAATAGCCAGAACCTGGAAACAACCTAGATGCCCCTCAACTGAAGAATGGATTAAGAAAATGTGGTACATGTGCACAATAGAGTACTACTCAGCAGAGAAAAATAATGACATCATGAGGTTTGCAGGCAAATGGATGGAACTAGAAAATATCATCCTGAGTGAGATAACCCAAATTCAGAAGGACAAACATGGTATGTACCCACTCATAAGTGGATTCTAGATATAAAGCAGAGGGTAATCAGGCAACAACCCACAACTCCAGAGAAGCTAACAGGGAAGACCCAAAGAGGGATGCATGGACTGCCCTGGGAAAAGAAAATAGATGAGATCTCCTTGAGTAAACTGGGGAGGAGGGGTGGACAATGGAGGGTAGGGGACAAGGGATGAGAACATAAGGGAATGGGATGGCTGAGCTGGTACAGAGAGGGATGGGAAAAGCAATGAAAGAGATACCTTGATAGATATCATGGGGATAGAGAGAAACCCAGTGCTAGGGAAGTTGCCAGGAATCCCCAAGGATGACCCCAGCCTGTACTGAATAGTGGAGAGGGTGCCTGAACTGAACTGGCTTGCCCAGGGATCAGACTGGTAAAAACCCTAACAGTCAGCACAGAGCTTTTCTCCAGTGACTGATGGAAGCAGATGCAGAGATCCACAGCCAATCACTAGACAGAGCTCAAAGAGTCCAGTCAAAGAAAGAGAAGAGGGATTCTATGAGCAAGTGCATCAGGTACATGATGGGGAAAAATGCAGGGACAACCAAACCAAACTAGAGGGAACTCATGAAAGTTGGATCAATGGCTGTGGAGCCTATACCCTTTGCATGGTGAGATAGTTGTGTAGCTTGATCTGCTTGGGGGGACCCCTGGCGGTAGGATCAGAATCTATCTGTAGTGCATGAGCAGGCTTTTTGGTGCCCACTACCTATGATGGGACACCTTGTGCAGCCTTGAGGCAGGGGGAAGGGCTTGGACTTGCCTCTACTGGATGTGCCTCACCATGGGAGGCCTTGCCTTCTTGTGGGAGGGAATGGGGGTTGGGTTGGGAGGGAGAGGCTAGGGGGCAGGAGGAGGGAAGAGGGGGATCTTTGATTGGTGTATAAAATGAATGAAAAAATTTTCTTAATAAAAAATTAAATAAATAAATAAATAAATAAATTTAAAGAAAAGAATGAAGGAGAATCCCAATTAAGGATATTTTTTACCTAAAATTTTATGATTTATATTGTTTTGAATACATAGCATTTTATTTTTGTGATAGCATATGAATATTTTCTGTCAATAAGCATATAAAGAAATGTTCCAAAGAAAATTAGTCTCATAACTTAAGAGCCAAGGTCTTTTAGCTATATGGAAATCACAAATGTGTTTTCTGTGTTCTTTTTGTGCTCAGTTTGGGTTGCCAATATAACTTTATTTGTATCTTGGCTTTGTGGAGTCAATTAGCTTTGATTCTGATTTAAATAATGGCTCAAGCTACTTATCAGCCAAAAGACCTTGGGGAATGTTCTCTGTCTTTCTGGTTTCTGCTTATTTGTGGAAAAGTTTCCTCATGTGTATGCAAACTTCCTAAATGAGGCTCCTTGTGATGTTTTGAAGAATAGAGTATGGTTCACAGCAGGTGCCTGATAATTATTTACTGAATAGACAGAAATGAAATATAAGCTTAACTTAGGCTTGAAAAGGCATTTGTAGTTCAACAACAATATATGAGTCTTGCCATGCTGAATACCTCCAAATTTCCTTTGGTCTCTCTATTCACAGGGAACATTTCAGTTACTACACATGGTCTAAAGTTCATGGGTACCTGCTCAAATCTCACTAAATGTTTGATATTACTGCTTTTACAGAAGGAAGATGCTACACTTTCTAAAGTCAGCACTGTAGATTAGTGAGGTGAGTGGAAATGCATTTGTAGTAGGAATGTTTTTGAGGGCTCTAGTTAGTTCTCCTTCAAAAGGCATGAGAGAACTACTTAAAGGGAGGAATTAAAGGGCTCTTGATTTCATATTTTTAATGCCACCATGTTGGTACAGGCACAGCAGAGAAGAGCAGGTCAGTGAGAAAAGACAGAAAGTCTGGACCTCTCTTCTTTTCTTTTTCAGTATTTTGTGAACCCAAGGGATGACACTTTTGGTATTTAGGGTGTGCCTTCCCCTTAAGTGATTTTCTCTGAACGTGTCCCCACAAATAAACCAGAAATGTGCTTTACTAATCTTTTAGATACTTCTTAAACCAATCATGTTGAAAATCTAGCTAAACTGTCATATCTATTGGGTATATTTCCAATTTTGTGTGTGTGTGTGTGTGTGTGTGTGTGTGTGTGTGTGTGTGTGTGTCCAACAATAGATCAGGAGTGTGTTCTTTGGTTATCCCCGACTATTGCTCTTCTTTTTGTTCTCTCATTCATTTGTTAGAATCACTGTGTTCACAGACAAATCTGCCTAAGGGTTTGGGCAACTCTCCTTGAATCTGGTGTAAAGCCTTGGAGTTTGGTCTCCAGCAATGTACTTTTCCCAGACTATTCTCTGAAGAGCACTAAGAACTGAGGCTGATATCTCTCCTTTTCTCTCTGAATGCTCTCTGGAGTCAGCCATGGACAGACAGTGAGTTCTACATCCTAAGATAACCAGGGACAGTTTGACTGTGCCAGTGGTCCAGAAGGCCCTGGAACCACATTAGATAGGTTAAACGGAATTTCAAAAACACTGCAAGAGGTAAACATATAAAAATAAATTAGGCACACACAAAGCCCATAATGGTAATGAGTCAACAGTTTCTTTAAGACACGAAGGGGAAAAAAAGAATAAGAAAAAAAAAAGGACATGCAGTCTCCAACTATTTCCAAAATGTTTTGAAAATCTAACAGATACTGCATGTTCTCAGCCATCTGCTACATTTTCATAAACATAAACATACCCATTAATAGGTCTCCATGGGACTTTAAAATTTATTCTCCTAGAGTCTAAAATTCTGTCTTTCACTTTTATGCTATTACATTAACTTATTCTCTAGCTTTCATTTTTTAGGTTTTTAATTTTTTATTCTAGTGTGAATGTTTAGTTTGCTGTGTTATAGGCATTTGTTCTTCTGGATATGAGAGTAAAACTGAACATGCTTATCTTTTGAAGACATATTTGTTCTGCTGTATTCTGACCCGGCAAAGAAAAGATAGTGTCACACACAGCTGCGATCCACAGAAATGCTCAAAATTTATACCAAAAAAAAATTGTAGTATTGCCCTTCTGCTGGCAAAGAAGAGCCACCAGGAAAGAAGAGATAAGTCAAAAAGGAGCCATGTTGTGCTTGCCTGATATACATGCTGACAAACTAAACAATTATTCCCTCCTCAGTAATTTTAAGGTGGGAGCAAAGACAACAAATCCCACCATAACACGTTGCTTTCCTTAGAAACTATTTGGGGATCATTTCTGAGGACAGTTGCTGTTTTTCACTATCCCAGAAGGAGATTATCTAGTATAATTTTGAAAGAGTCAAATTGGCTGCATCATGGAATTAAGGGTTCGAGAGAGAAGGCTTTCTGTTCTTTCTTGGGAAATCTAAGGAAGAAATCTATCAGAACAAGAACAGTTAAAAAACAATGTTGCTTATCTAAAAGCTCTTTGTTCCAGCCCCACCACCCCATTCCCCCATGCTCCCATCCCCCATCCTCTACCCTCCATTGCCCCCCCTCAACCCCAGTTTACTCAGGAGATCTCATGAACAGGGACGGAGTAGGAGAGCATTGAGGGAGATATCTCGATAGAGGGAGACATCATGGGGATAGGGAGAAACCTGGTGTGAGGGAAGTTCCCAGGAATCCACAGAGATGACCCCAGCTTAGACTACCAGCAGTGGTAGAGGGGGTGCCTGAGCTGGCCTACCCTGGTGATCAGATTGGTGAATACCCTGTCATCATAGAGCCTTCATCCAGTAACTGATGGAAGCAGAAGCAGAGATCCACAGCCAAGTACCAGGCTGAGCTCTGGAAGTCCAGTCAAAGAGAGGGAAGATGGATTCTATGAGCAAGGGACATCAAGGCCATGACGGGGAAATTTACAGATACACCCAAACCAAGCTAGTGGGAACTCACAAACTTTGGACAGACAGCTGCGGAGCCTGGATGGGACTAGGCTTTGCCCTCTGTATGGTCCAGACAGTTGTGTAGCCTGGTCTGTTTGAGAGGCCCCTGACAGTAAGAATAGGATCTATCCTTGGTGCATGAACTGGCTTTTTGAGCCCATTGCCTATAGTGGGACACCTTACACAGCCTTGATGCAGGGGGAGGTGCTGTGGGATGTTCTGTATGGCAAATGTGTTGCTAATAAAGCACTGATTGGCCAGTGGCTAGGCAGGAAGTAGGCGGGACTAACAGAGAGAATTAAAAGAGCAGGAAGGCAGAAACTGACTGCCTGCCAGCCTGCCAGCCGCCGCCAGGACAAGCAGCATGTGAAGATGCCGGTAAGCCACGAGCCATGTGGCAAGGCATAGATTTATAGAAATGGATTGATTTAAAATATAAGGACAGTTAGCAAGAAGCCTGCCACGGCCATACAGTTTGTAAGCAATATAAGTCTCTGTGTTTACTTGGTTGGGTTTGAGCGGCTGTGGGACTGGCAGGTGAAAGAGATTTATCCTGACTGTGGGCCAGGCAGGAAAACTCTAGCCACAGGGAGGGGCTTGGACCTGCCTCAGCTGAATGTGCAGGGCTTTGCTGACTCCCCATGGGAGTCCATACCTTTTTGGAGGAGGGAACTGGGGTTGGGGGGGGGGAACTGTGGGGGAGAAGGCTGTGGGGAACAGGAAGAGGGATGAGGGGAGATCTGTGGCTGGAATGAATAAAAAATTTCTTAATAAAAAATAAGTAAATAAAAGCTTCCTGAATGCCTGACTGGGAAGGCATTTGTAAAGTAATGTAGTTCAGTTGAAACAATGCATGAATGGTACAAGGAGAGCTCTCAGCCCTGAGGCCCCTGTGTTCCCTACTTCATATTCATACTGTTCCCTGAGGCCTTTAACAACATGGAGGCTCTTTCCTCCCCATGTAACTACTGAGTTCATATGTTACTCTTTCACTTTTTAAAAATCACTTTTATCTCCACCTCTACCCAGGAAATGCTAATTCCTAAGGCTTTGCTTAGTGTTCTGCATTCCTCCAGTTTGTGACTACAGGAGGAAATTCCCTCCCTCTCTCTCTCTCTCTCTCTCTCTCTCTCTCTCTCT
>CABHPP010149108.1:38562-49811 GCA_902168425.1 Peromyscus attwateri | reverse complement strand
GCATAGTGCTTTTACAATGGACCTGAGTTCAGTTCCCAGCACCCACATCAGGCAACTACCAACCGTCTGTGACTACAGCTCCAAGGGATCCAGTGCCCCCTTCTGGCCTCCTCCAACACCTGTACACACACACACACACACACACACACACACACACACACACACACGAAAAAATAAGTCTTTAAAAATAAAATAAAAATAAATCATTCAATTTGGAAGAAATTGCTGAACAACATATGGTTTAAAAAGTTAAGCTTGATTTCTACCTTACACCATACACAAGTCAGTTCTAAATAAAACAGGAAAACATCTTCATGGTATTTTTAAATATTTTTCTTAGAGCCAGAAGACTTTCTTAAATAGAATGCACAAGGAATTAACCATAAGGAAATAAGTTAAGACTTCTGTTCACTTAAAAGATTTTTATTAAGAAAATAAAAAGTTAAGTTGCAGGTAGGGAGAAAAGTCTGATATATACATTCACATATGTATTCACAAATATATGCATACACACATATATATGAGTATGTATACATAGACAATCAATCATAGAACCCAAGTTTGGTCCCCAGCACCCACAAATCAACTCACAATCATCTGTAACTCCAGTTCCAGGAGACCTAATGCCCTCTTCTGCCCCGGCAGGCACTTCACATATATGACAAACACACACACATGCAGGTAAAACACTCATGCAGATAAAAATAAAAACAAATAACTTGCTTTTAAAGGCACCGGAAAATGTATTACATTAAAAGTAGAAGCCCTGTAGGAAAAAAACAATAGCAAAAGACATGAAGGAATCATTCACAGAAGACAGCAAAGACAATATAATGCCAATACGTATACAGCAAAGCACTCATATTTACTGTTACTGGACAAATGCAGATTACGAACACAGAACACGTGATGCACATGTTGGTTAGCTGTATCTAGTCCTTCCACATTGTAAATATATTTCAAAGCAATATGCTGTGCAGGTAAGTAGATAAAATTTTATTCAGCAATTTGAAAAAAAGCAAATGAACGTACAGTCTTGCTGTAAGTCATTTGTGAGGTCTAAGGAACAAGACTAGAAAGGGAGGAAGACATGGGGTGAGTGCTCTGAGAATGGAAATGGTCTATCCGTGTTTATGATATGAGTGGCTCTTTTACAAATATGATTTATATACGTCCATGTATATGTGCTGTAACCAGTGAAAAGTTTATGTTAAAATATATGTTTATAATATCTATGATAGATTTGTCTGTATGTCTATAACTCTCTATGACTCTTAACTTTAACTGTAAATGAAAATCTTGTCAAAGCAATTTCAAGCACGAATAAACAGATCGGAGAATAGGAAGGTAGAATTTAGCGTGTCCTCAGAAATCATATCACACAAATGCTCACATAATCAAAACCAAACATCCTGTAGGCACCAAGACAGAGTGAGGGGGAGCTCTGTGAATGCTGAGAAAACACAGCCAGTACCCAGAAGACCTTGAACTTGGCGGAGTTGGCTTGGACTTCACAAGCCCAGATCTTGACGGTATCTAGGGAACCTCCACAGTAAAGCTCCGCCCTTGGATAGAGAGATTGGGTGCAACCATATCCTTTGCCAGCTGGCCAAAGGTCATGCACTCATTTGTGTAAAAGCCTGGAGGAAGCTGCCGTTCAGGCTGGGGTGAGTAAATACTTCGATTTGAATGGGCACTGGGAAACGATGCACAGACAGCAGTACACCAACTACCTAAATGAATTGATTGTAGTTTTTAGGTCTGTTCCCAGGAGACGACGGAAGAGACAGGCTGTCTGTAAAACCTTCTGTGAGGCAGCAGTGGTTGAGGGACCTTGTGATCAAGAGATAGGAGGCTACTTAGTGTACAGATGAGACAGAAGGCAGAGCTCAGGAAAAATAAATGTCCTTGGAAAACTGATGTGCTGAGTTTTTGTCATATGATATCTAAGGCTATCAAGGTTTTAAGCCTCACCAGGAACTGCTCTGGGGAAAGGCTAATGTGGGAATGAAGGGGGCTGTGTCCTGGGTCCCTGGACCTTTCTTCAAAGGCTGACTAGGCTTGGGGCTCTGGTCATGGGTCTCCTATAAGTGGAGCACCGTAACAGGCTATATAGTACCCTACGGTGAGCAAGAACAGGAACAGACCCAGGAAGCTATGGAGACGCCAGGAAGGAGCCTATCCTGAGAAGGGAAACCAGAAACACCTCAGAGATCAAGGACTTCTGAGATCAAAGACTTCGTGTTAGAAATGCTTAAACTACAGGAATTAAGTCTATGCCCCAAGTTAAGTTAGCTTTGTGTCCTGAAGAAAAGGAGTATGGGAATGTTCCCTCAGGCCTCTCATACCCACAAATGACTCCCAGTAGCCTCTCTTGGTATATAGGAGATAGCAAGCATTGAGTAGCATGTGTCTTCACAATTTATAAGCTCTAAGTTGGTCATGAGGCAGGTGCACTTGCACAAATAAATAAGATGTCCAGGTAAGTGTTTAAGGGCACAGAAGACCCTAAGTTAATGACATCAAGTTATGAGACCAGTCAGCATAAATGATGCGATTTCTCCCAAATGATGTCTTGACTAACAAAGTCTCTGAAAGAAAATTTCTATTTCCTCACTGTGCTGGTACTAGAGGAAATAGCTGGCTGCAGGAAATGGATATGCACACAGAAAACATGACTGACTGACTAGGTCAGGTGAATGGTGATGAGTAGACAGGAGATGGCGAGCTCTGGCTTCCCTTCACATTGACCATACGAAAGTAACAGCATCCAAAGTAATAGCTGTTTTTATAAACACATACTGAGTATCATACTTCATTGTCTGGGATCTTGTTAACCAGTTTAGAAGACATGCAATACGTACAGGCCAGAATTGTTGGAGAATCTATTTTTCAAGAAAAGTTAGAAATCTGGATTTTTAGATTCAATATCTTTGATATTGGATATTCTTGATATGGGCTTTTTAACACAACTTTACAAATCAAAGCAAAGCCCTCTGGGAACGGAACACTAATGTGAGGCTGAGTTCTGTCCATAGGCTACAACTCTTCCTCCAAAGGGGGAGTCCATTGCCTTCAGTCCGGTACTGGGCCTTTAGGGTAGACTCCAGAGTGTAAGACAGGCTTCTCATAAACCAGGCATGGGAACCTCTTCAAGGGAAGAGTCAAAAGAGCTGGAGTGATGGTTTAACAGACAAGAGTGCTGGCTGCTCTTCCAGAAGATCCAGGTTCAAACCCAGCACCCACATGGTGGCTCACAACCATTTGTAACTCTACTTCTAGGGGATCTGATGCCTCTTCTTCCTCGGCTAGATGTGGTACCTGGATGTGTATGTAGGCAAAACACCATAAACATAAAATAAAAATCTAAAGTTTTAAGCATTCAAGAAAAAGAGGGCTGTCCTCAAGCCCTGGACTAAAGCCTGTGCTGCCTCAGAAGAGAAAGCTGTCACCCAGATTGGAGGGATACAATTCACATCTCAGAGCACGTTGACAATGTTAGGGTTTAGCTGCATCCTTTGATACTGTAAAACAGAGTAAGCATTTAAGGAATTCTTCTCTTCCTTATCCCAGCTTTCTTATATTCTGGAAAACAGCTTACCATCAAGAATCTCTATTTCCCATTTGCTTAAATAAGACAACAGAAAGGCTGTGATAGTCGATTTTGATTGTCGACTGGAGTGAAAGTGATGTGTTTGGGTGTCAATTTGATCTAGGAGACGAACCTATAACCTTCAGTGCCTTGCCAGAGAGATTCAGCTGCAGTGGGAAGACCTGTCCTGAATATGGACAGCACCATTCTGTGAGCTGGGGGTCCCAGACCTACAAAACAGAGAAAGTGAATGGGTGACTACTAGCATCTCAGCTCCCCTAAGCTTTCTGACTGTGGACGTAATGTGACCAGCCTCCTTACACTCCTGCCCCACACCTTCCCTGCTGAGATGGACTATACCAAACTTTTGACCCAAAACAAATCCTTCCTCCCTTAAATTGATTTCTGTCCGGCATTTGTCGCAGCTGTGAGAAAAAGCGATATAAAAGCAAATCCACCCAGACTCAGCAAATCCCTCTCTTGGTCTCATAAATGATGGGTGGAACTGCTTATTCCACTGCTCCCTGACAAACTAAAGTGCTTGTTAGCCAAACATTGGTTAGCATTTCTCCTTTCTTCAGATCCCTGCCCCCAGTGTTGAACACTCTCAGGCTAGCCAGCACACAGCCACTCCCGAGTGAGACATTCTGATGTCCTATCCCTTTAAGCCCTTTGTCCTATTTCTCCACACCCTGCTCTTCCCAGCTGGGTTTCTTCATCTCTGTAAGAGTCCCCTTTCTGCCTGACTCCTCAGAGATCCTATGGTAGCAGTGTTCTCTCTATTGCAAGAGTCCGCTTTGCAACAGTCCCTCTCCCCCGACTGTAATCTTTTTTAACTAAATCTCCTCCTGTTAAGGTCAGATTGGCTTATTATTTAGCAGTGTCCTTATGCATGCTAATCTGTACAGCAAAGTTACTGACATACAGCATATTGTTGAAAAAGTTCTCTTTAAGGACACAAATCTCTCAGTAGGAACTAGGCAGCCACTGAATTGACCCCATTAGAGAGTTACTATCAGTCAAGAGTAAGATCACTGCTCTTCCCTTGGTAGGGGCAGCTTCCACACCACCACACTGAACCACCAAAAATCACCCACCCCACCTCTCTGGAATGTGGGCATAGTGTTCTTTAAATTACTTCCTGTTATCTGGGGCAGCAACATCTTTAGGGGACCCTGAGAAAATTGGGATGATGGTCAAGTCCTGGAAGAGGTAGCTGTTGTCCAGTCTCTGTGTGATAGGAAAGTGCAGGGATTGTTTGAACTCCTAGAGTAGTCTATGAGGCTGGATAATCTTGGCTATCAGCTTTGAAGTTGTTTTAAATGAAGATTTTTTTTGAGGAACCTGCAACAGAGGTATTCTGAGAGGCTGGATCACCTAGGCTACTTGTCTTCATTGGTGTCTGGTCCTTTTTTTTTCTGAAAACAGACAAACTTTTAAGGTAACATACATATCAGCATTAACACAAGTATGGAATATGCAGTATGCACAAATCAGCTAAAGATGATTTTCTGCTCCATGTTGGAGCAAGTAAAGGACATCTGTCAATTTTATAAGTCTGTTTGGACTGCATAGCTAAACTGTAATATAAATCTCCATCCATGCCATATGAAAGGGTGGCATGTAATAATAAGTCATGAGGACTCTGTAGCCAACAAGATTTATCATGTCTCACTTAGTCTCAGAGATGTTCCCATTAAAGAAGGATCAGCATACATGTCATCTGTCTTGTGGTTTTTCTTGATTTCTTCCTTCCTGTAGGCAGCCAAGATTTTCAGGAGGTCTCCCTCGTCAAATCTGATCTTTATTCATTTTGAAGAAATCCATAGCTTTTTGTTTCCTGTGGAAACAAAAGCATAACCTCTCTCCCAATGCAACACATTTCTTGACTTCCATTCTGAAGTTAAGACATCCTTAAATATATAAGCTGATTTAATTTAGCAGTTTTTTCCCACAATCCAATGTCTCTCAGTAGCTGTTGCTTTTTTGTTCATTAGAATTAAAAAAATTTAAAGTCAATAAAACACTATACAGAGTACAGACATCCTGTGTCGTAATATTTCCCATCTTTATGTGAGTGGCATATATATATATATATATGTGTGTGTGTGTGTGTGTGTGTATGTATATATATATGTGTGTGTATGTATATGTATGTATGTACATATATATTAACTTTACTTTCTCTTTAAAGACTATTATTTTTAAACTATTTTTCTGTGATTGTCTATACCCATATTCTTTTCTTTCATCAGCATCTAAGCACATTTTCAAGCATACTGTACTTGTTCAGAGGTTTTCTCAGTCTAGATGTACTTTCTGTGCATCTGCAGCCTTCTCTGATAATGTGAGCCAAACCTTAGATGGCCAGGCCATCTGCCAAACAGCTCCAGTTAGCACATGGTGCTGGCTCCACCCCCCTCAGGTCTGTAGGCAGCAGCAGAGGCCGGGACAACCATCCCAGCAACACCTAACCATCCCAGCTCTGGAAAGTTGTTGGGCCCTATGCTGCAGCAGGCATTTCTACCTAGCGCTTGGCTGCACAGCAGGGTCTCTTAAAGGAGCAGCACCTCTGTACACCCCAAGTACTGGGCCTGCTTGGGAAACAGCAGTTACTAAGAAATCTGTGTCTGGCTCCAGATACTTTTTTTCCCCAGCTTTCTCAGACTCTATGTGGATATATGTGGCCCCATGTTGGGTGCCAAAGTTGTCACCTTCCTAGTCAGACATTCTTGGACTGCCAGCATTCAAATAATGACACAGAGACTTCTTAGCAATTTTGAATGCTTGGCCTTAGCTTAGGCTTGTTCACAACTAGCTCTTATAACTTAAATTAACCCATTTATATCAATCTATGTTCTGCCACATGGCTTGTTACCTGTCCTCCATACTGTACATCTGACCATCAGAAGGTGCCTTAGGCAGAGACACATCTTCACAGTGTACAAAAAGATTATCCCACATCTTTTTTCCCTTCCTTCCTCTCTCTCTTTCTCTCTCTCTCTCTCTCTCTCTCTTTCTTTCTTTCTTTCTTTCTTTCATTTTGTGACAGGATCTCCAGGCTGGCCTTGACTCATGATTTTCCTGCCTCAGCCTCCTGAGTACAGAGATCATAGGTATGCACCACTTCACCTGGCTTCACATTACTTCACCTTTGGCTGCTGTTAGTAATGCTGCTATGGTCATGGTCATTCAAACATCTAGTCAAATCTCTGCATTCAGTCTTCTGTATTTACAACTGGGGGTAGAACTGTCATATCATGTGGAGATTCTAGGTTTAATATTCTAAGAAACCACCAACCTGTTTACAGTAGCAACAGCACCATTTTACATTCCCACATTCTCCACATCCTAACCAACATTTATTACTCCTTTTAAAAATGACCATTATAGACATCCTAGCGTGTGTGAAAGGTTTCTCACTGTAGTTTTGATTTGTACATTCATGTGACCAGTAACACCGAGCACATTACTGAAATTATCCTGAAGGAGGAAGGATATTCTAGATAAGTGTGTGGTGGTTTAGAAGAAAATGTCCCCCAAAGGGAATGGCACTATTAAATGGTGTGGCTTTGTTGGAGTAGGTGTGGTCTTATTGGGGGGAAGTGTGTCACTGTGGAGGAGGGCTTTGAGATCTAATATATGCTCAAGCCATGCACAGTGACTGAGACCACTTCCTATTGCCAGCAAATCAAGATGTAGGACACTCAGCTACTTCTCCAACACCATGTCTGCATGCATACCACCAGGTCACACCATAATGATAATGAACTAAACCTCTGAAAATGTAAGCTAACCAAATAAAATGTATTACCTTTATAAGAGTTGCCATGGTCATGGTGTCTCATCACAGCAACATAAACCCTAACTAAGACAAAGTACATGCATACTCCTCCTTTTGATTAGATGACATTGAAAAAGGAATTGGAATTTCCTCTGGAATCTTATGCTGGGACAGAAAAATGCTGAAGTCTGTTGCTAGCCAGCGGAGGAATGTGGCTTGTCAGGATAACTTGTCAGACCACCTTGTGGGAGAAGTTGTGTAAGACAGTGATGGACCAGTGAAGGGTGAAACCAGGATTCCAGGAGAGCTGCTTAGCTCTGCATATTTCTTGCTCTCTACTTAAACCTAAACCTCAAGTCAGGACTCTGAAGATGGTCTTCAGGAGCACGTCACTGGTCTTCTTTAGTTATTTCTCTTCCCAGTGTAGCTACATTGAGTAAATCTCCTACCTGGGCCTCTCACTAGGACTTGACTTCCAATTGGCCTGTAGGAGATGGGAGGCTGAGCCTGTTAGGATGGCCCGGGTGTCACCAGAGAGTATGGTATTCCCTTCTGGCTTCATAGTTTGCTGATAAGTTAATTTTAAAACAGAATTGGGAGGAGGCTCAGGAACAATTTTATTAGTGTTTGAAAGAAAATCAAGGCAAGAAGTCTGTAAATCTCAGCAGCTTTGGAGAGGAAGAAGGCGAGAAGAGGAAAAGAAAAAGGCACGCTTTCTTGAGTTAGGGTCTGAGAAAACCAGCTGGTCTGCAAGCAGCTGTATGGCAGGAGGAGGGCTTCCGAGAAAGAGTGAGGCAGTCCAAGGTGTCAGGAAATGCATGCTTAGGCTTTTGGCCAATTAAAACAAGTCAGCAAAAGGCGGGAGGTGCGGGATGCATTTCTTGCCAGGCTGTGGATCTGAGTTCAGAAGGCACCCCATCCCAGGCTTTTCTGTTCTCCATCAAAGGAGTCCACCAGGGGCACTTGTTCAGGGACAGGAACAAACAGAAGGGAGAACACTCCTGAGGATGGGAGTGGCTCGAGTACTGGGGGGAAGAGCCAAAACTAAGGGCTGAGCCACAAGGTGTGCCCCCCTTCATGGGACATTCACAGTCACGTAGCATCCTTCTCCCTGGTTTATATGTCAAGGGCTTTCCTGCAGCCTGATTTAGTTATGTGAAGCCAGATGGGGAAAGGCTTCTGTTCTCTGCCAGCTTGCTTCTTTTCTGTTGAGCCCAGCTCTTGCTCTCTTGCCAGGAGAGCTCCAGTCTTGACCCTAACAACTTTGGTAACATTTTCATATGCGTTGTATCGTCTTTGGAGAGCTGTCTAGTCAAGACCTTTGACCATTTTTAATTGTTTTTTGCCACTGCTGCTGTTGGTATTATTGAATTTAATTCTTTATGTATTCTGGACACATATACTAGACATGATTTGCCCATTTGTTCTTCCATTTTGTAAGAGACTTTTCATTTTCTTGATAGCATCTTTTAATGCACAAAATACTTGATTTTCATGAAGCTCAGATAAAAAAAAAATATTTTTAAGAAGCCAGGATTGTGACTATGTACAAATATGAAACTAATGTGTCAGAGATTTTATTTTACTAGCTAATGAAGCCATCAGTAAGATGTTAAGACTGGTTTGAAGGAGAATTTTAAGAGCACACATAGGCAGTCAGGAAAGCTAGCGTGCATTCAGACATTGATGTAAAACTGGTTGATAGCCACAGGGAACATGTCCACGGCCCCTCTACTGGGCAAAGCCTCCTGGCATCTTTACACACAAGGATCAGTTGCATTGTAAAATAGTTCAAAGACAGTAAATTCTGAACAACTCAACACTGTGTGTCAGTCAAAGCAAATAGGGAAACAGGGTTGTTTTTTTGTTTTTGTTTTTTTCTTTTCTTTTCTTGGGTGTGGGGTGGGGTGGAGGGAGCGCTACTCCAGAGTCTTTCATCATTTGCCCTTTGCCCTCCAAAGCACTTTCCACACCACACACAGCAGGAACACTCTGCTCTCCACTGCCTCTGCCTTTCAGCACCAGGATCGCTACTGGGGACAGTTGGCTTCAGCTCAGCGACTGCTGAGGGGTAGTGGAGTTTGATCATGCAGCCTTTCCTGCTGCATTTGATAGCTCTTATGAACCAGTGTTGTGCTAGAAGGGTTGGGAGGCAGCTTGGTCTCACCCCTGCGAGCCTTACTCTCCAGATGGAGACAGGAAGAAGTAAATCAAATAATTACAAGCTGTGATAAATGCAAGGAAGGCAAGCAGCTGCTGACACGGGATCAGAAAAAAAAAAAAAAGGACCTCTAACGGGCTGCCAGGACAGGCTGCTCCCAAGAGAGAACACTGAAGCTGAGACCTGACAGGTAAAGGGGAGCCAGCCCAGGCGGATGGGTAGGAGTGGCAGGAAGTCAGCCCAGCAGCCAACTCTATAGTCTGTCCTCACCCTCTGTGCTTCTAGGGACAGGACTGGAGAGGCTGCAGGTGGGGCCAAGTCCTGCCCTCCCAGCAGTGTAACTGGCTGGTTTTTCAGTCTATGCTCCTAAAAAGATGTCAAAGAAGAGAAGAACCGACCCTTCTCAAGCCAGTTCCCCTTCGCCCTCGGTCAGTGCCCTTCTGAATCCTCCTGTCTGCTAAGGGAAGCCTGAAATAACAGGGCTGAAACCACAGAGACCACAAAAGGCGTTCCAAATGCAAATGACTGGGAGAGTCGGCACATTAGTGTGACAGTGTAAAATGATCAGCTCTTTCCCGCTGAGCTGATTTGATTAGAAAACTGCAAAGCACAGGGGGATCTTAGTGGATGAGGAAAGGCCAAAAAACGGGATGGGGGTGATGGAGCAGCAGGGTCAATGTCACCTGCCTCACAGCTAAGTCCTGGACCCAGGCTGAATGAAGCGCATCTCTGTTCCAAAATCAGTCCGTGCGGCTCCACGGATCTCACCAGGAGGTTGGCACTAGAAGGGCAAGGTTGGGAACCATCTGCCCAAGTTGGAGCCATGCCCCAGGGGACAGACAGCAGAGGAAGGAGCAGGAGAGTCTGGGGGCAGTGATACAGGCAAGAGAGGAAGTGGAAGATGGAGAACAGAATTGGAGAGCCCACAGAACTTGGGGGGGGGGGGCTGTATCATAGCAACCAAAGGGAAGTGTTTAAAGAAAGGATGCTGCCAATTATGTCAATACAGAGGACTGTTTCTCAAAATGTGGTTCTGAGAACGCCCACAGCAGAGTCACTCAGGGCTGGTAAGAATTCAGTGGGTGCTGGCAATGTCTGCTTCAGACCCTCTGCCATTGAAACCGGAACTGAGCGATTGAACAGGTATTCAGGGGCTCTCCTGCTGCCTCTAGAGTTCTGCTGTCGACGATTTTACTAACCTACATCAACTTCTGTGTTAATGTTAAATGGAACACCAGAAATAAATAATTAATGAGTTCGTAATTGTTTGTCATGTTAAGTATCATAACAGAATCTCAGCCTACCTGGCTGTCAGGTCCCAAAGAAACAGGAAAAATGGCTGAGGTGCCTATTAGCATACCAAAGCACATACTGGCCTCCCTGCCTCTCACAACACAAGTACAAGTTACAGAGTCCTGGCTTCTTTTGGCTCTTCTCACCATGCCCCCTACCCTAAACATCTTCATTCCAGGGACTTTACATTCCTTCCCCCAGATTCTCTTTTTATTAACTCTGCCATTTTGGTCACAAGCTGTCTCTCTCTCCCTGGCTTTCTCTCTTTCTGTGTTTCTCTGTGTCTCTGTCTCTGTCTCTGTCTCTGTCTCTCTCTCTCTCTCTCTCCCTTTCCTTCTCTCTCTCCCTTCCCTTCTCCCTCTCCCTCTCCTTCTCCCTCCCCCTCTCTCTCTCCCTCCCCCCCTCTCCCTGGCTCCCTG
>CABHPP010149108.1:2227-38462 GCA_902168425.1 Peromyscus attwateri | reverse complement strand
TCTCTCTCTCTCTCTCTCTCTCTCTCTCTCTCTCTCTCTCTCTCCTCACTCTTGGCTCTCTTGGTCCACTGCTCCCCACTTCTCTTTCTCTCTAGCTTCCCCTGCACCGCGGCCCAGTTCAGTCTGGACTCTTCCAGATGCCTCTGGCTTTACTCTCGCTCATATCCACAGTAACACTCTTCTTCTCACCCATGCCTGTACTCATCATGTCCTCATTTGATTTACTGGCTCCAACTAGACTGGTTGTATGAACCGTCCCTACATCAATGTATGCACACTGTATGTGTTACCTGCCTGTTAGTCACTGAGTGGGGCCCTGGCCCCCATTATCACATGAAATATTGTACCAGAGTGTTTTGTGTTCAAGCAACGTTTGTTTTACTTTAAAAGTCCCCAAAGTGCAATAACATTGATGTTGGCAATCCAGACGCTCCAAAAGGAAGCGGGAAAGTGATTCTTTTAAGTAAAAATGTAAAAAAATTCTTAAAAAGGGGAAAAAAATGTATACTGAGGTCAGAAAGATCCAGAAGAGTTTTTGAAAGCGAGAGACCATATTCACATTGCCAGGTCCAAGTTCTGGCATCAAACAAACGCCAATATTCCTCAGGAATTTGTGAAGCTGGTTCCCCCTCTACCAAAGGAGCCATTTCCCTTACCACTGGCAGAAGGGACAGATGGCTGTCTGTGGTACCTATTACCGTCCGAAAGCACACGCTGGCCACTAGGCTCCCTGGTATCACTAATACCTGTTATACATTTCAGAGTCCATGCTGGGATCCTGGCTCTTCTCACCCTGCCCTTCACCCTAAACTTCTCCAGCTCCTGGGCTCCCCCCCCCCCACCTCATTTCTCCTTATAACCCAGCTATTTCAGCTACGCACTCTTCTTGATCTCCTTTGCCCACACTTTCTCTGTCTTCCTCTCTCCCTCTCTATCTCTCAGGTCTAGTCTGCTGGCCATATTTACTTTCTCTCTCTGCTCTGGACTCTTCCAGATGCCTCTGGCTGTACCCTCTTTCCCATCTACAATAAAAACCTTTTCCTTAACCATAACTTGGAAAGATCATGTTGTCAGTTTATAGTTCTGGTGCTGAAACCCTCAGTTTATAAACATATCATATTTTTCACAGTATGGTGATGGTTTCTCTATTTTATTATTTATTGTCAGTCTCTGAATAGCTTAATTTATAACTTCACCTTTACCATAGTATGTATGTATGAGGCAAAAACAAAGCAACATAAGGTTGAATGTTATGTGCAACTTTAGTCACTGACCAGGGGGCTTGGCATCCATCTTCCATGGATATGGAAAATTTCTGCAGCTGAAGTGTTTTAAAACATTGGGCTATTGGGTAAATTATTTGTTTTCCCTGAGTCTGTTTTGTTTGTTTTCATCCATAAAGCAATACCTAATTCATTCATAAGGTTGACTTAGGATACCTGTCACATAAGGTATCTCTGTATCCAAACTATGTGGTGCTTAGTGTATGCCTGCAGCATAAGTGGGAAATAACAGTTATTATATAGTAAAGAAATTCACTGGGGGCCAGTGAGAGGGCTCAGCAGGTAAGGAGGCTTGCTAAGCAGGCTTTAGGGCCTGAGTTTGATCCCTGGAACCCAGGTAAATGTAGAAGGAGAGAGCAGGAGAAAATTGCCTCCATAAAATTGTCCTCTGACATCCATGCATGTGCCATGGCACCATGGCTACCTGGCGCTCTCTCTCTCTCTCTCTCTCTCTCTCTCTCTCTCTCTCTCTCTCACACACACACACACACACACACACACACACATACACTTTTTAATTAAAAAGTAAATCCCATTGGGCATGAGAAGAAGTGAAGATTTTCTAGTAATTAAAATGGAAATAATATGGATAAAGACTCAAAAGAGCAGATGAAGATTATGAATTCAAAATGAAAATTTGCAGTAGGAAAAAAGGTGGTTAGGTTGATAGGGAGGGTTATACTTGTAAGAGGAAGTTTAATTAAACAGCAGAGACTAGGGGGTGAGTGGAAGAAGTGCCAGTAAGGTTTCTGTGGTGCAGACACCATAAGGAAGCCAACAGGACGGAGAGCTAGTTCACAGAGAGGATGAGAGGAACGTTCCAAGGATGGACACTAGATTGCTTATGGGAAGCTAGCCACTCTGTCCTTAAGAATCCAGGAAGGAGCTGGGTGGCGGCGGCGGCGGCGGCGGCGGCGGCGGCGGCGGCAGCAGCAGCAGCAGCAGCAGCAGCAGCAGCAGCAGCAGCAGCAGCAGCGGCGCACGCCTTTAATCCCTGCACTCGGGAGGCAGAGCCAAGTGGATCTCTGTGAGTTCGAGGCCAGCCTGGGTTACAGAGCGAGATCCAGGAAAGGCGCAAAGCTACACAGAGAAACCCTGTCTCGAAAAACCAAAAAAAAAAAAAAAAAAAGAATCCAGGAAGGATTTATTGTAACAGCTCCCAGTGTGACCCCAGAGCAAACTCCACCCTGGAGCATGTTAAATATGCACTTAAGGCAGCACCCTAGTCTTACCGCATCAGAAACTCTGGAGGACATGTCGAGCAATTTGTGTGTGGGAGACTGTTTTGGGGTTTTGTGTGTGTGTGTGTGTGTGTGTGTGTGTGTGTGTGTGTGTGTGTGTGTGTGTTTATGAGTGTACACATGCATATGTACTTATGTGGGGTCTAGAAGTCCATCTCATTTTTTGAGACAGGATCTCTCAACGAACCCAGAGCTCACTGGCTAGATTTTCTGGCCAGCAAGCTCAGGGAATCTGCCTGCCTCTGACCCGCTTCTCTCCACTCAAGCATTGAGGTTACAGATGTGCACCACCATGCCTGGCTCACATCCACACGCTTGTGCAGCAAGCACTTTTTCCAGTGAGTGGTCACCCCAGCCCCCAATCTGTGTTTGAACAAGCCCTCCAGGTGGTCCTTGTATACCTTAAGTCTGAGAACTACTGGGCTCGGGGATAGCTGTAAAAGCAGCAGAAATCTTTGACTTCTAAGTCTCAAGATCTCATAGTATCATGACTAATTATATTGTATTGTATATTGAAAACTGAGTAAGAATGCAGATTTTAGGTACTTTCTACTTACGTATACACGTGGACTCACACATAAAAATATAACTGCAGGTGTGAACGTGTAAATTTTCTTAACTTTGGTAATTATTTATAATTACAACAAAACATCATCTTATATATGTGTACATACACGCAATGAACACAGAGCTGTGATGAAAAGTGACAGGTGGCGGAGATACATGGTAAATGACCGCCTAGGGAACCATCGAGGTGATTGCAGGATTTGTGGAAGAGGCAGGATATATCACCTGGACAGGAAGATTCAGAAGGGAGGGCATTGCTGGGGGACCAGCTGCAACTTATGGGCTTATGTTTAATCAGGGTCTGGGTCACTGCTGCCTATGAAATAGAACAAGAGAGAACTGAAGCATTGACCTATATTGTTCTATTATTAGTAACACTCAGGAGTCCAATATTGGGGTAAAGATCTGATAGACCCAAAGAGTGCTGAAGGAATGATCAGCTGATTCTAACTTTCCAAGCTTCCCAGATCAAAAGAGCTGTGAATCTCTCTCTAAGCCCCTCCTTATATCTTTCTGTGTCCCGCTATCTAGGTCCTCCAAAACCTCTATGGCTGACTCCAGTCAGCCAATCGCTGACTCCGCCCACTGATTCAAGGTAAACTTTATTAGCAATCTCGGAGTGTTAGCACAAACAAAGAACCATGGAGAGAAACAGAGCCCTCCTCCCTCCACACCCTTCTAGAGGCACTTCCTTCTATGGTCAGCTCCTTAGAACTCACTTCACTTACCTTCATCTTCAAGGCTTATGTGTAGACACAATCGAGCAACAAACGAACCAGCTTGTTGATCTTTTCAACATCTGTGTATTTTTTGCCCAGTTCATGCACTAATATTCTTAAAAGCCAATGCAACACCCACCGGGAATTAGAAGGTATTCAAAAATGAGTGGCTTTGACCTCCAGGCTTTCTACAAAGGATTTGGGATTTAAAGTTGAGAACTCAGAAGTCTAAATACTCTTTCTTCCCTCTCTCTTTCTGGTGTCTGGGACACTTCCTCAGGCTTGAGGTTTTCTTTGCTCCCTGTGGGAGGGCACTAGACCCATCAAGGACAAAGTTTGAGACACCACACTCAGATCATTCATACTGAAAGGAACCAGGGAAGTCACCCACGCTAGGCCATGGGGAACCAAAACCTTAAGTGGCTCACCTGAAAATGAAACCAGACCCAGGTCCCCTAATGCCCTCAGGACACCAGCTTCCTCCTTCCCCCTTCTTGGAATAGAATCAAACAAGAGTTCAAAACTAAAATATTTTAAACTCAAAACCACCATCCCCCAGCAGAAGATGCATCACAACACAAACATCTCCATCAGTTCAATAAGTGAATAGCATTCTCCAAGCAAAATTATTTTAGAAAGGGGAGAAAATGAAGAATTTTCATATTCTTTATGTTCTATCTGTCATCAGCAGTAATTGATATGTGTGGGCCTTTCTCTACCACACCACAATGGTTCCTCTTTCTGAACATGTTTCCCTCAGTCTCAGTTTACATTCCTTTAGGGACCAAACCTGCTGAAGGGGGAAGACCACATCTTATGTATTTCTGCATTCCTCCTAGTTGCTTGGCCTGGTTTTGGCGCAACGTTCCTACTAAGATTTCACCACGGCTTTTACTTTTCATAAATATTTGAGGGATGATAAGTCATAAAAGAACCTGAAGCCAATATTTTTGCAACGTTTGCCTTCCAGATTTAAAGGGAAGCCAGATAGCAAAACGAATGTGTCTCATCAGTGGGGGAATAACCGCCTCTTAAAGACATAACAGTTGAGGAGGCGACGGGCTCAGATACACAATTCAGAAATCAAAATCACAAGATGGGTCGGAAGCGTTGGATCAAACCCTCTGAGGCAAATTAAAATTTCCACCCATAGCAACATTGGTGAAATCAAATCAAACACCGAATTACATTTAAGCTAATTTCCCTTTCTATAGTCAATGTGTTGTTTTGAGGCAAATAATAATAATATGTCTAAGGAACTGGGTTTATTTGCAATTTTTGAAAGAAAAACTGCCTGCTCGCTTTCCCGTAAAAATGAGAGGAAGAGAGGGGAGGGTTCCAAGATGCTTCAGCTGAAAAATGAAACAAGTACCCGTGCCAATAACTGAAAAACGAGGGGAAAATTGTGCCCAACACTTGGCAGCAGCTGGAGCAATTAAGTAAGCACCTGCTTCCAGCTTCGTCTGCTGCCCCCGCCTCCCTGCTTCGTTTGGGCTGCTTCCTGAGGATTTTGAAAATATCTGCAACTCACTGTGCAAACATACAGACCTGGATTTTTCTTCTTTGTATGTTCTTTCTGTCCCCTGGCCTGTTGTTGACTCCGACGGCAGAGTGGCATGGAGTTCTAGGCAAGGTAGGAGGTAAAGGCACCTACATCCTAAACTCTTGAGTCTCCAGAGAAGCGTGAGGCCACTGTAACCGCAATAATCCCTCTGGCATGAGAGTGCCAATGTCCCTTTCTCTGACCAAGCAGCATCACCCCAGAGAGACCCTGTGCACGAAGAAACGGATTGGACTTCTGGAGGAGGGATTGCTATTGATCTAGTCTAGAACAAAAGCAAGTTGGGCTGCAGAGATTTGGGCTTACAAACAAATACATATGAGGTTATTAACAGCACATGGTGAGCACGGTAGCCAGAAAAGACAGATGACCCAGGCTCTGAGGAGTTGGATTGTGCAAATGCAATGCAGGTGTTAATATTAACATGCTTATAAAAATTCAACCCAAGGGAATAAGATAATAAGTTATTCATCTAGCAGAAGTGAACGAACACCATCCAGAGCCCTGGGCTGCCATTTCCTCTTGATGTCTATAAAAGCCAGCTAATGATGCTCACTTCAGAGGCGTTGGTGAGGTCATTTGAGATAGTATATGGGAGCCACTTTGCTCCGTGTTTCCTTTATAAAAGATGCTTCGTGCATGTGAATTGCTTTTCAAATGGAAAATCAAGTTCATTATCCCGAGAATTCTTCCAGCTCATAGTCCACTAATAGATACTTCACATTAAATTACACGTTTTCAATGGAGAAAAATGGAAAGGTTACCACCAACAGTTGACAATCAGTGATGCTGGCTGCTCCTCACAAACCCAAGGGAGTGAGACAAATACACACTTGTCCTTCCATCTTAAATGTCAAATTAACAATTCTCTCTCCATTCGAATTCATACTACTCTGTTCCCCCTGGGGGGGGGGATGGGGCAGGGGGGGCGGGAAACTAATGCTTTTGGGTACCTCCTAACACAGCCCGGAGAACTTCTGAGAACATGACCTCCTGGGTACAGCCTCACAGCTCCCTGAGGTCATGAAACACTCTGCCTGCCCCTGCATCGTCTCCAGCATCTTCCAGAATGTTCCTCATACAGTAGTACTCAGTGAGCAATTAGTGCATGACTTCAGTGCACCAGCACTAGGAGGAAAGAGCTGAGAAAGGGAACTGAAGTTGTTTTATTTTGTCAACTTCATTAGCATGTCCTGCTTCACAGGCCTTTAGAGCGAAGCGGGCCACGTTTGTCTTACTGTTTACATTGTGACTATGAATTTTTATTTTGTTGATGGGGACACTTTATCTTGTTTTCAATAGGTACTTACCTTGTGAATAAGACCCAGAGTTCTAGAAGCAGAGTCTAGAATAGTGAATTTACTAATTGTTAACTGGTTAACACTTCACAAAAGAAACCATAAAGACTGGTCAGTCCCGAAGTCCTAGAGTCTAAAGACTTAAGGGCTTAAATGCTCTCTCTTTCTCTCTCTTTCCCTCCCTCCCTCTCTTCCTCTCTCTCCTTCCATCTCACTCCTCATTCTTCCCATTTCTCTCCCCACCTCCTTCTCCTCCTTTTCCCTCCTTCTTTGGCCAGCCTTGGATAGCTTGGACCAAACAGGTGTGAGCTTCTGGTTGTATCATCCATGGAATACAGAACTTTGAACACACACACACACACACACACACACACACACACACACACACACTAACATGGAGCTGCTTTGTCCTTGAAGCATGTCCAGGCATGCTCAAAGATGCCTAGGCCCCTAGATTAGCAGATGCAGCATCTAGCCTACCTGTCTTAGTTAGGGTTTCTATTGCTGTGAAGAAACATCATGACCACAGCAACTCTTATAAGGAAAACATTTGATTGAGGTGGCTCACTTACAGTTTCAGAGGTTCAGTTCATTATCATCATGGAGGGGAGCATGACAGCATGCAGGCAGACATGGAGCTGAAAGTCCTACATCTTATAGGCCATAGGAAGTCGACTGTGACACTGGATGGTATCCTGAGCATAGGAAACCTCAAAGCCCACCTCCACACTTCCTCCAACAAGGCCATGTCCATTCCAACAAAGCCACACCTCCTAATAGCGCCACTCCCTATGGGATTATGGGGGCCAATTACATTCAAACCACCACACTACCCTACTCTCAGAATCCCTTTTTAAATCTTCTCCCTCCTATAAAACCTGGGACGCCTGCACTCAAGTTCAATGGAATAACATTTAAGCAGAATCTTGGAAATGGAAAGGGAAGGAGAGGGTGAGCATGTAGGAACAGGAAACTGACCTAAGACAGAGTAACAGGAGACCCAGACCTTAAGCAACCTTCATTTGTCTGGACACATAACTCAGGTAGTGGTGGACAGATAAGAGCTACAGGAAGGCAGGGTCATTAAAGATTCTAACATCATCATGGACTAAACAGAGAAAAGAGAAATCAAAATCTAAAGCGGTCTCCACTGCCTCAGGGTATGACCAAAAAGCCCTAGAGTGCTACTATTTATATCAATTTTAAGCTCAGGAAGAAAAATAGAGCCACTGTCATAGTTTCAGTGTCTGGCAGATCAGTGATAGCCTCAGAGTAGCCCTAATGACTTATAATGTCACATAGAAGAGACAGCCTTTCAAATCCATAGAGGGGAGCCTCCAAGGCAAATCTGTATATAACATGGACTGATTCTATGATGGGAACCAGCTAAAGATGTTTTAGGAGCCCTGGAAAACACACTGGAGTGGGTCTAGGACAATCAGGAAGATAACAGATCAGGAGAGTGGACCCTCTTAAAGCCCCATCTGCCCTGGTTAGTAACAAATCTATCCATTTGTCCATCTGACCAAGGAGAATAAGAGTGGCTGGTTGGCTTAAGCTGATCCTGGTCCTGGTCTTCAACTGTGTCCATAAAACAGAGCTACCTGGAAGTCTGAAAACAAGTTCCCAATTCTTAAAAAAATCAGTGGATGGTCAGATCCACACCAGTGATTCTAGAGCCATGTAGAGGAATGAACAAGAAGTATAAAACTCTAGGGGCAAGAGGGCAGGCTATATTTAGGAGGCTATTCAGTTCTACATAGCTGGGACACAGAATTAGGAAATAAACTCTTAGATCTTAGATGACCCACAGAGGCCACTGCTCTTCTGTAGGACATTCATGTGGCAAGGATGGAGTCCCCAAGTCTAAAATGTGATAGGGATCCTTGGAGTTAACAAGAGTAGATGGCGTTAAACAGGAGAATCAAAGATGTCTGGAAGAAGGATGCAACAATTAAGTGTATAGCCATGGTGCAAGATGAGCTCAGCCTACCTTCTAACACTTAGGGAACAAGCCAGGAGGCCAGGATGATGCCTGTGGGGAGCATCAGATCCCTAGAGATGCACACTCTTGGATCACCTTATCTTCACACTAATGCCACCTTTGTCTTTCTGTTGTGACCTTGAAGTCTGTAACATTCACATGTTATCTTGCAAGTGTCAGACAACGACCATGTTTGGAGAGTGTGCTCAGGAAGAATGACAGTTTCTTCTCCAGCTGCCAGACTCCATAACCTATAGTCAGGTTCTTGGGTCCCCATCCTCCAAGAACTCAGCACACCAAGAACTTGCCCTGGGCCTGACACTTGTTTGCCGTGTACTGTTGGACAAGTTCCTTTACCTGCCTGAAGTTCAGCTTCATCTTCAGTGTGGGGGCAGGAGTGAGTAGTTATGGCAAAAATGATACATTCTCCAAGCTCTGTTTCCTTTTCCTCCTGGTCATTTCCAGGGGACATTCCCAGCTTCTCTTGCAGCTAACTCAACCATAGGACAAAGTTCGGGCCCTTAGAATGTGGGTGGAAACGAAACGTGCCACATTCAGGCCTGTACCTTAAGAAACCTTCTGTGGGGTCCTTGTCATCTGCCCGCCTTTCTTTGCAAATTTGTCCAACAGTATGCAAATGGTCCAGTGAGTGATTCCAAGGTCCTAGAGAGGCTGAAGTTTCTCAAGAAGCAACCTGAGTTTCTCTTCTTCCCTTGCTCATACTATGTTACAAGAAATCAGCTACAGCTAGGCAGTGGTGGATTATGCCTTTAACCCCAGGACTTGGGAGGCAGAGGCAGGCTTATTTCTGTGAGTTCGAGGTCAGCCTGATCTACAAGGCGAGTTCCAGGACAGCCAGAGCTTTCCAGAGAAACCCTGTAGCAAAAAAACAAAACAAAATAAAAATCAGCTACTATACTAGTAAGTCACTGAAATTTTGGATTTTTGTTTTTTACAGCAATTAATCTACCTTGAATAATACAATTATACTACACATATTAAATGATAATATACATATTAAATGTTTGATCAGCAAGGGCTATTTTTTTAGTACAAATCTACCTCACTTGAGATATATGGGATTTCCCCGCTGCTATTGCTTCCCTTCAGTCACATGACCACGGCGCCTCTGAATGCGCAGTGTTAACCTTGTCTTTTAGCCTGATCACGATTTTAGTGCACACCTTCCCTCTAACCTTGAATTTCTGATCGCATCTCCTTGCAAAAAATCTGAGAAGGGTGCAGAGGGGATGTTTCTAATGACAGGATAATAGTTCTGAAATGAGTCAGAAGCACGAGGTGGTCCAACTGGCGCGGCTCCGCACGGCTCCATTTTTGCTTTCCACATTTCTGTGCGAAGGCTAGGGCTGAGAGTTAAATTAGTTTGGGAGCTGACTCCATGAGCAGCGCAATCTGCTCCTCTGGGGAAAACATTTCATAGAAACCGTTCCTGTCGAATTTTCGTGCAACTTCCAATTTTTAATTAGAAGCAGGAGGAACAGATGGGTGGCAAGAGGAATTTAAGGTAACTAGAGAGCAGTGTTCGTAGATGAGTAAAATCAATAACTGTGATCGATGGAGGCGCTTAATCAATACAATTAGAGTAGCTTCAGGGGGTGCTTCCTGGAGGATCACAGACATCTCCTTCACTGTGAGCTGGCAATGCCTGAAGTTTTTCACAGCAACCCTAATCATATGTGACTTGATATTTTTGTTTTTGAGATCTGGTCTTGCTATCTAGTCCAGGCTGGCCTTGAACTCATGATCCTCCATGCTCCCATCCTCCCAAATGCTAAAATTACATACCTGATGTTTCTTAACCCTCACAACTCTCCTGCAAGGCATAGATAAATCACAGACAAGGAGACTCCATAAAATCACGTGATCTGTACAGGATTCTACAGTTAGTAAAGGACAAAGCAAGAGCTTGTCCACATCGCCAGGCTTCCTGGTCTTTCTACTATACTTGAGTTTGCAACTGCAACCGTTAAGGTTTCCTTCCTTGGGATTAAATGTGTGCTAAGTAGTTGATCATTCACACAAAAATCTTCCCAAATCTTAATATACAACTGGAAACTTTCTGGTATTAGTAATTTAGGAACTTAGAAGCAAGTCCAAGAAATCAAGTACAGAAGCTACTGAGGTTAAAACAGCAGCCACTGTACTGTGCTATGGGAATCTCCTCCATGTGAGAGGAAGAGATTAAATAACAGGCCCAGGTTAAGCATCTCAGGATATAATAAAATGGAAAGGAAGTGTTGTGTGTGTGTGTGTGTGTGTGTGTAACACACAGCTTCACGTTTGCTTCAGGGTTGGTCTGCTTATGAAAGGATCCAAGATCTCTACTAGCAGAGTTCATGGTTCTTATTACTGATGCTTTAAAACTGTTAATGTAGAAATGGAAAAAAAAATCTAGAATTCACAAGAAAAGTAAATCCCAACCTAAGAGACTTTATCTTCCCTTAAAGGGTGTTTATACTGATAGAAATATCAGAGTCCCTTGTATACTTTTTAAAAAGTCAGAGGTCTGACCCTTTATTTGGATTTATTTGGTTTGTTAGTGCAAGACAGTAAAGGTGGCTGATGGGAGAGATAAAGGCACCTGCATGATGCAAGAACTGGGGAAAACATCACAGCAGCTCTCTGAGACTAGTCAGTACATACATGGGCAACAGAACCAAAGCCTCAGGCCGTCATTCAACCTTTCAAATTCACTTATATCTGTGCTGAACTCAGGCCAGCAAGCTGAGGTGTGACCTCCGGCCCTGGACCTTTGAGTGTGCGGTGTAAGCAACCCAAAGGAGGAAAGATTTACTTTGGTTCCCAGTTTCAGGGTTTTCAGTCCATGGTTGCTGGTTGTGTTGTTGCTGGGCCTGTGGGAAGAAACTGTTCACAATGAAGGGCATGGTGGAGCAGGGCCGTCTAGCTGATTCATAGCTTCCGAGGAAGAAGAAAGAGCAACCAGAGGGGCAGGAGAAAAGGTCTTCCTTCCTTCCTTTTTTTTTTTTTTTAAAGATTTATTTATTTATTATGTATACAATGTTCTGTCTGCATGTGTCCTTGCAGGCCAGAAGAGCACACCAGATCTCATCATAGATGGTTGTGAGCCACCATGTGGTTGCTGGGAATTGAACTCATAGACCTCTGGAAAGAGCAACCAGTGCTCTTAACCTCTAAGCCAATCGCTCCAGCCCCCTTCCTTCCTTTCTTGCTTTCTTCTTGTTTTCTTTTAATTTCTTTCATTTAAAAAAAAAGATTTGTTTTTATTTTATGTGTAAGAATATGCATGCTTGTGTCCATTGTGGCCAGAAGAGGGCGTCAGATCCCCTGGAACTGCAGTTACAGGTAGCTGTAAGTTGCCCTGTTTGATGCTGGGCATTCAACCCCGGTCCTCTGCAAGAGCTGGGGTGCTCTTACCCACTAAGCTATCTCACTAGTCCATGAAGGTGTAGCTTTCAAGGACACAGCCCCAGCGACTGCTTCCCAAACAGACCCTACTCTTGTGACCTCATTTTGACTTAATTACCTTTTTTCAACTGCTGTCTTCAAATAGTGTCATCGGAGGTCTTCAGTGTGTGGACTTCAGGGGACAGAGCACTTCCTTTGGTGATGGGTTTCCAAGCATACAACTCTCTTGAATGCCCACCCCCATCCTGAGATGCATTTCACAGATGTGACCAGGGAAGATTGATAAGATGCCCATAGGTAGCCAAGTAACAAGACGCTGGCCATCTCGTGGAGATGCTGACGGGCATGTGCTCTGCTCCCTTCTGTTAGCCTTTGTTGCACTCCTGACAATGAAAGGGTCTGGGAGAACTGTTCTCCCAGGCACCATCACCAAGACTGAGTCCCAGGCACAGATGGGGTACTAAGAGTTCTGACTGAAAGAAGCAGAGAGGGGACAGAAATGAGCAGGCTGACCCAAAGTCCTGGAGCTGCAGGACAGAAGACACAAACGTGTGGGCACTGGCCTGTGGCTGGACAAAAGCCGGGACAGGGTCTGAGCAGGTGAGAGAGACTGAGGCATGCCGCTTATTTCCTCATGTTCCTCTTGCCATTGGTAACTCCTACAAGGACCTCTGTGTTCATTCTATCCAGAGGCCCTTTCTCAGAAGAGTGTCTCTCACTCTTGTTCTGGGGGTGGGGGGAATTTAAAAAGAAAAAAAAAAAAAAGAAGGAGAAAATAGCCTTAATGAGAAATTACCAGGGCTGGCAAGATGGCTCAGCTGGTAACAATGCTTGCCACCAAGCCTGGTGACCTTAGCTCAGTCCCTGGGACCCAGAAGGTAGGAAGAAAGAACTGACTCCTCCCACACATACTGTGATGCATGTGTGCACATATGCACATACAAATAAATAAATATATGTCATTTTAAGTGAAAAGAGATGACCGATTATATATCCTTGGGTTCAAGTCTTATTTCTGCCCTTGCCAGGTTTATGAATGACCCCAGTTCTTTCCTTACTATGAAGATGGGCACATCCCCAATGCAGACCCTGTAGAGCTGTTGTGAGAAATGAATGATGGAGTGTAGTGCATTCTGAGGTTCTCAGTGTAATGCTCAATGGAAGACGCAATGAGAACGGCACCTTTTTCTGGTACCTTTTTCCTTATTTGTCATTCTTCTTGTTCTTCTGTGTCTAGAACCCCTTCACACCATCTTTGTGAGCACTGGAAGGTGAAGCGGGGGCAATTGTTCCTGCTCTCTCTGGAGCAAAATGTCTGAGAGGGGACCTGTCCACTGCCACATCAGCTGACTGATGCCTACAGCTAATGAGCACAGGAAAACCACAGCCCCTGGTGGAGCCCCTTGGACAGACTAACCACTCCCAAGTTAGTCAGGATTCTGTGGGACTGTTGCTGCCCCCTTGATGGCCTGACCCTTCCCCATACTTTGTGTCTTCTTGTTTGATTGCTTGCCTCTGCATCAGGACCATGTAGGGCTTGAAGGCAGGAACTCTGTAGGCCTCTTTATGTTTGAATATCTGGTGAAACACTGTGTTTCACATGGAGGACATACAACTGTGGAAAGAAGTGATGGAGAAATTGGTTCATAGTTAAAAGTATTGAACCAATGTAGAGTTGTGTAGGTATAATCTAAGCAGTATACTTGCACCGAATCTTAGGCAGTGTATAAACCAACCACTCACCTGAGTCCTGAGCTATCACTAATATTTATCTAGAAGAGTAACAAAAAGATCTACTTTCCTGTTAATACTAACTCGTCCTTAGAGTTCCGGCTCTTTCATTAAGATAACCCTTCTTATATCTGACTCAACTCCAGAAAAGAGGCCTGAGCTTTACCCCTGCACTGCCAGGACAGTGCCTGGAACACAGGCCTGAGGCTCAGTGGGTGATGTCTTCACTGGATTCTTCGATGAGAAGCAAGAGCGGAGCTGGTCTTGATCTGGATCACAGACATTCAGATCTGTTCAGCTCCCAAGACCTGTTTTTTTCTCTAACCCTCTCTTTCTGTGGTCCTTCTGGCAGCTTCAGGAGGAGACTCTTATACTAGGTGAGGAGACACTGGCTAACAGGAGGCAGGTTAGCATAATCACAGCACTGTCTTCTGTATATCATTTCTTTGTCACAGCAATCCTTGGAAAGCACATATTCTGTCCATGCCATCAGTGAGGAAACTGAGGTACGAAAGCATGAAAACTTGACCAGAGGCCAGTGGTGGGGGTGCACACCTTTAATCCCAGCACTTGGGAGGCTGAGGCAGGCAGATCTCTGTAAGTTGGAGGCCAGCCTAGTCTACAAAGCGAGTTCCAGTACAGCCAGAGTGGTTACACAGAGAAAAACCAAAACCAAAAACAAAAGAAGACAAACAACAAAAACACTTGACCAGATGCCCAGCTGTTAGTTAAATGGAAAAGCCAACACCTGAGTTATAACCTTCACACTAGATGCATCTCTCAGGTGTCCCCCCAGAGCCTCGAGAGCCAGTAGGTGTCTCCTGAGAGCCTCTGGAGCCAGGAGGGGCTCACACAGATAAGAACTGTCCAAGATTTCATAGACCCCATAAATCAGGAATCACACAATGAACCGTTTAGAAACTGACCGAAGTCAGAATAGAAAATCTATGTTCTTGGGTGTATCACTGCAGTTCGCCAGGATTCTGGTTCCTCATCCGGATAATGAGCGCATTAGTGCCTTGTGTCCAAGGCAGGTGAAGTAGCGATCAAGACAACACATGGGAAGCACCAGCCCTGCAGGAGGCCCCGAGGTCCGGCCCTCTCCATCCCCCTGTCTCCACTACACAGAGCAGTGGGGCAGTGCCACATGTGAGGCCCAGCTATGCCCAGAAACTGTCACAACTCACCCTTGCCCTGGACCCACAGGCCACTAATTCTGTGGTCGGAGTCAGTTCTCTCATCCCCTTGCTATTTTCTGGGGTCAAATTCTTCGCTTCTTGGGTCACCATTCCTACAGAAACTCGGGTAAAATAGGGGCCGCAAGTCAGAGCAGCAATAGAACACACTTAGTTCTTCCAGAATGAGAGTATAAAGTGAAACGGAATGAAACAGAAGCCTTCCAAAGGCGTAAGACAAAAGACAAAAGCCTAAAACCCAACAGCACACAGTCCAAGTTGTTGAAGCTGTCACAGTCCAGTTGTATGATTTTCCACTTAATTTCACAATCTTAAACCAAAGCACAAACATGAAATTTTGAAAAAAGGGAAAATTCAAAGGACAGTTAATACGTTCTCTCGGCTGCTGAGAACTGTCTTTGGAGTGACTCAGGCGGATATCAAGGAAAAGGACGAAGAACCATCGAGTTTTCTGTTTCATACTTGAGGGACCCAGCCTCACTTTGGGACAGCACCTCTGAGGGCCATGGCTCTTCCATAGCACCATAGCAAATATATTTTAGCTAATCCGTTTTTACTCTGCCCATGGTTTAGAATTATCCTTACTTTATTCCCAAACAACCTTTCTTTGTAGAATAGACTTCTATCCTGGGGTAGCGCATGGGCAGAGTGCTCAGATCTGATAAAATTCAAATATGCATACATATTCCTGAGAAAATAGTAAAAGTTAAAAATCATAACTTATTACCTGAGATCACTTAGTCCTGTTTACTTCTTGTTGTTTTCCTGTTGTTGTTGTTGTTGTTGTTTTTCTGGACAGTCTTTCGTGTAGCCTAAGCTAGACTAACTAGAAATCGCTATGTAGCTCAGGCTGGTCTCAAACTTACGTTCCCCCAGCCTCTGCTTCCCACAGGCCAGATTACAGACGTGGATCACCTTGTACGGGTTATCATCATTATTACTGCACACAACTTGTGTATGTTAAGGGTTTCACTGCGGCATTTCCATATGGCCTGTTCTGTTTGTTTTTGGTTTGAACTTAACACATTTTTTGTTAAAGGCAATACACATACACAAAGTGAAAGCATTTCTTCTAGACCTTGTTTTTTTTTTTTTAACACACTGGTTTTTTTTTTTTTTTCTAGAGAGAGAACTTAGGAAGTCAAAGATAATAACACTGTAAAGATAGGAACAATGAGGCCTGAGAAAGGACAAGTCTTGGCCAATGTCACATGGTTCCTCCACAGTTCTTACTAGATTGTTTTAGATTCTGTATGAGCAGTATTCAGGTTCCCCAAGTTAACAGATAATTTATTGATCAATGTTCAGAAAAATATACCAAAGGTTTGCTATGTTTTCAACCATACAGTCTTCTGTAGTGGGTAGCCATTCCAGCTTTGATCTGGAAGTTCCAACCCCCATTGAGGCTTCGGTAACTGTCACGCCTACAAGGCGGGGCCAAGAGAGGGCCCTGAAGACCAGAGATCCGGATGCGCTGCCTTCTCTTGGTTCCTGGACCCCGGACGCTAGAGGTAGAACGAGCAGAGTTCTCCAGAGAACACCACCGGACTGTGCTACGTCTTTCCCAGACCCTGCAACCTACCTATCCCTTCATTTGTAAGTTATGCCACTAAATAAACCTCTTTTAACTACATGGAGTGGCCTTGATAATTTCACCAATAACCAGTCGCCCAACGTGGGGCACGAACCCACGACCCTGAGATAAAGAGTCTCATGCTCTACTGACTGAGCTAGCTCACCAATAGTCTTCTTTTGTTCCTTTTTGGCCAGAGACCTAAGTACTTTTGGGACAGGATAATTCTTCATTGTGTATGGAGAAGGACCCAAAATTTTAGTCTCAGCATTCTCTATCCAACACAGGCAAATGGAATTTCCTAGCTAGGTGGATGGTAGAACTGTCCTCACACGTTTCCAAAGACTTTCTAGAAAGGCAGTAGTGCTCTGAACTGATGCCCAAAACACAAGATGGGAATTCTAGAACCAAAACAAATAAGGCCTCACATGCCTCCCTAACCTCTGCTCCCATAGCCTTCTATAACATTCTCCTTGCTAATTAATCATTTGGTCTGTCTTGAAAGTTCCCTGAGCATCCAGGAATATCCACAAATAATGTTCAAATATTCACTAGCTTCAGGCCCATAGCAAAACAAAGCAAAATAAAACAAAAAAATAGACCTAATGTTTTCAGAGCTCTAGAACACAAAGCAACTCCCTGCTCATTATTTTTCAATGTGCAAAAACCTGTTCAGCACTGCCCTCGCCTCGGTTGCTGGTGGGGGCAATTTATATGGAGAACATCATTAGAAATTAGTCAGCCCAAGAATTTCCTCGGAAAACCAGAGCAGAGTGTCACACAGCTCACACGTGGCAGAGTCAGACCTTGTTCCATTGCCTTTCTTCTATATCTCAGAAACAATCCCCCCATATGCCAGGATTTCCAAGACCCGGTCCTGGCTATGCAACTAGACTAGCGTACACATCCAACACTCACCAGCCCAGGGAGGTCCTACACTCACACAGCTTTCGATTGTTCCTATGTGAGTGAGGCAAGATCACCTTTATTCCAGAAAACCACTGTGATGCAAGGAGATGGTTCTGTGGAGATGGAGAGATTATATGTTCATAGAATCTAAGGTCAGTACGCTTTATTTTAAAGTCAGCTAGACATCTTGAGCATGGTGCCTAATCTTGGTGAACCTCGGTTTCCTGACTTAGAAGCTGGAGGCCAATAACCAAACTGTGTCATAATGACTAAGCAGGCTATGATTCTAAAGAATATAAAACAGTTGGGAAAAATGTAAGGCAATGATAAAGTTTATCATCATCATCATCATCATCATCATCATCATCACCACCACACTATTTGTCATCACCATGACCAATCAGCAACACTGTTTTTCCTTCTCTGGGAAGGAACCGAATCAGAGGCGAAGCAAGGGTGGTTCAATTTCTGCTCCTAGTATGAGCTGGGAGTGGCTGTTCCCTTGAAGACCTAAGCAAGAGCCACCATTCACTTTCTACTCAGCCTTGAAGAGGAACATGAAAACGTATAAGGTCAGAAATAAAGATCAGTGATAAAATTAAGCAAAATGTGACTTAATGTTTTTAGAGTAAATAAAAGTTCATGCTCACACTTCTCAACTGACTTATCTTTTCGACAAAACTGTTTTACCTACTTCCCCTGGCTGTTGACCATTCCCTTAAAGGAACAGAGAAGTAAGTTATGTGTCCTGCCTCCAAAGAAGAATTTTTAAGCCGTCAGATTTGATGCCTTTCTTCTCACTGGACTGGGGTGGCCTTGGAATCTTGGTGAACAAACAGTTCTCACTTCACTTTCTTCTTGTCTTTTTCTTGGAGAGCATCATCACTGCCACTGGGGTGGTCTCCATCCTGTCTCTAATTCTATAGGGCCTGACCAGCTTTGTATTGAAGAGCAGGTAGGAAACTGTAATTAAGTATGTATTCTTTTCTGGACTCTGATGTGTTGGCATCTGGGACCAGACTGACCTGGAGGGACTGCCTTTCTCTAGCCAATCCCCAGAGATAGAAGCTGACTTACCAAGGTGGGTGTGCCTTTTCCACACCAACCAATCAGTTCAGACTCCACCCCCTACCAAGCTTTGTTCTATCAAACTCTCACACTCCAAGCAGCATCTGCTGACCACTTTAGCCAAGTACCAGATACCCAGGAACAACCTTATTCTGCCTCACCTGTTTCTTCAGAAGAGGCGCTTTCTCCTTGTTCTGTCTGCCTCTTGACCAACCCTAACACCTCCTTAGGTATCAAGCTGTGCCTCCTGTTTCATGCTCCTGCGTGATCCCTTACATTTCCATGGGGGAACTTCTTAAAAAACAACTAAATTATAGCTGGACATAGTGGCACATGCCTATCATCCCAGCACTCGGGAGGCAGGAGTAAGAAGAACTCTGTGAGTTCAAGGCCAGTCTGCTCTGCATAGTGAGTTCCAGGACAGCCATGGCTACACAGAGAAACCCTATCTCAAAACAACAACAACTACATTATAACCTCTATGTGGCATGTACATTGTGGGCTTTAAAAATTCCTTGTGTAACTCCAAAGATCAGCCAAGTTTGAGACCCAAGTTGAGTTTACATAGTGCACATTTTCCAAGCTTACGAATCTTCACTGTGCTAAATCTCCAATCTCCTCTTTTAGACACTGGAAAAACAGACACTATCTAGAAGCTTGCCCATTCCACTGTCTTCTGTCTCTTAGTCTACATTCATGTATGGCACAGTCATCCTATAGAGAGGTTGGATTTTTGTCATTGAAAAAAAAATGATTTTACACAAGACAGTTGAGGAACTTTGGTAAAGAAGGAGTTAAGATGACAGCTAGCTCAGCTGCATGCTGGGAATTGTAGTTTCATAGCAGTGCCTTAAGGTGCTGGTACTGTTGCCCTCCAAAGCAGCACACAGTATATCCCATTCCCCATGACTCATCAGAGAGGCAGCAAGTACTATGGATGTCAGGGTCATCTCAGCACCCATGTCCCTAGCTGTAGGGCCCTGACCAAGCTTCTTCCCTCCTGTACTTCCTTTTCTGTGACTATAGAGTAAATAATAATAATAATACTTTCTAGAAACAATGGGGATGGAATAATAATAACACCCAGTGCATGGAATCACTGTGAGTTAGTACATGGAATGTGCATTAGAATGTCAGTTGGCATGTAATGGGCATTATATAAGCATCTGATTTCATTTCTATTACTTCTCAACTCCGCTCTGAGCCAAAGCCTTATTCTCTTGGATCAGAAGGAGTAAAACTTCACTGATTCTATCATTAGAAGACCAAAGTTTAGCTGTCCTTGAGAAATAATCCATAGCTGTTTGTCCAAACTGTCTTCTGATCCCTTTCCTGTAAAGCAGTGGAGTTGAGTGTGGTGTGACAGGTCAGAGAAAAGGCAAATATTGGCTAGCAGATCCTGGTGCCATGGTACATGCCCCGTGGCTTTGCCTGCCCGGTGCCCATTCCTCTGCCTCTAGAAGCAGCACCAAGATTTCCTTCAGACACCATCCCTATCCCATCACACATCTCCATGGGAATGCCAGTCATGGGGAACGGGATATACTTCTTTCCTTTCAAATGGATGGTGGGCACCTGACCCTAGCTCAGCCTTCAGACCCTCTCCTCTGAGGGCATACATAAGGATAAGGACTCACTTGAGAGTACCACCAAGGTCCCTAAGCTCTCACAAGTTTCTCTATCTCAAAACCTGCTTGGCCAACCCTTTCTTGAATTCTAGAGGCTCTCTATCACCATGGAAACAGGTTCCTGTTTGCTTAGGTTGGCAGAGGTGGCAACTGAGTCTGCTACCAAAGAGTCCTAAATGGTACTACTCCTAAATCCCCATAGAGATCTGGCCCTCCACTGGCCACCCTTCCCACCCCCACTTCCTATGTCATTTTGACAGAACCATGCCTTCGTACTTCATCTTAATATTAAGAATGCAAACACGGTATTATTTTGTCCTTGTCAGTGTGGAAAATGAGGCACAGAGAAGCTGAACAGTGTGTTCCAGGTTGCAGAGCTAGTCAATATTAGAAACAATATTTCATCAGGTCCAATTTCTGCCTTCCATCAGCAACTGAAGCTTATTGGATCGTGTCCTGGCTGCTTCAGACTCCTGGGGTGGTCAGAGATCCTTAGCATATTCTGATAGTGTTTTGGGGGTTTGTCTCCTTCCATCTTCCTTTCCCCCTCCTCCCTTCCCCCCACTCTTTCTTTTCTCCAGTTGTAAGTCACTTATAAAAAACAAAATTCACGTCAGCACGAGGGACTCACACACACAGGCATACTGAGCAACATCAAAGGCGTCCCAAGTGAGAGCAATTCACTACAATTTGTTTTCAGAATGATGTACTTTCATGATCTGGTTGTACCCACCAGGTTGATTTCGTAGCTAACTACTGCATCTGACTCTCAGCTTCAAAACCCCTGATCTAGCAAGAAAGCTGCTTGAACGGACACTGGTTTGCTTGTCCAGTGTTTGCAGAAGGAGGTGGGGCCAGGCCTGATTCTTTAAGGTTCCTAATGATTTGTTTACCACAGTTAATGTGGGGTTTCCTAGGCCACGCCAGCCTGAGGGGAAAATTGGGCTCATACCCACAGCACAGGCTGTTCCTCTCTGCTCTGTTTTCATCCGCTCTTCTAGATCGCCAGCACACTCCTGGGACCCACTTCAGTCATTCTGAGAATGGCCAGGGAATGCTGTACCCGTGCTCTTGAACCTTCGGTGGTGACCTTCTCTTTGGCTCTGCTTTCTCAGCTGGGATGATTTGCCAGTTCCTCCAATGGCTGTGGGGCTTGGGTCACCAAGGCTGAGCTAGCCACTCCTGTATAAAGGAATCCAGTGACTGGTCACACCTTAGCCTTAGCCCTGGGTAAAGATGTTATTTGCCTTATACCTCTGCAGCAGCCTGGCACCTCCACTCGGCGTGGTTGTTCTAAGCATTCACATACACCGCCATGGTGTTTCTAACTAGAGGAGACCCCTTGGTACAGGGATCTCAAAACAGAGTCCTCTTGTCTTCTTCAGCTCACACGTGCTCAAGAACATGGGTTAAGAAGAACCCTTACCCTCTCTCTGTAACCTTCTCTTTCTCAAGCTCTGGACCATGTCTAGGTCAACTATTAGGTTGCTCTCACCAGAGTGGCGGGTTCTTTTTTGGTTCATTTGGTTCATTTTCATTCCTTCAGAACCTGCCAGAACCCGCCATCTAAGAGAATTGTCAGCTTCCTGGAGGGGCTATAACCATCAACTGACCTCATATTTATGTGGAAACTCTGCTTCCCAAGTACTGGGAGTCACATGATCAGAAGTTACATCATGTTTCGATGGTGATGATGATGATGATGAATCGTTCTTATGTATCAGATCAACACCAAGCATTTAGATACGTGATCTTATTCAGTTCTCTCAGTTAACTCTCTATACTTGTCTATACCGTATATAACTATGCTATGCTTGTCCCCATCACCAAGGAGAAAACTGTGACTTAAGAAGTTAAGTAGGTCCATGGTCACACAACTGTGAAGCTGCAGAGCCAGCCTTAGCTTCTTTTCGGTTGCTCCTCTGCAGCTCCGACTGGGCTCTGAGCTGCACCTTCCAGCTCCCTGGGCCTCCCGCCAGCTCTGCCTCGTCTTTTCTAGGCCCCTCTCCCAAAGGCCATCCCAGTCCACAGGTAGGTTGCCAATCTTATCCAGCACTGCATTTCCACTTCTTTCATCCGTTCTGCACTCTCCGGGGGCTTCCCCGGAAGGTAGGATGGGGGGGCATTGCCAGCAGTATGGTCTCTTGTCTGACCTCAAGTCTCTCAAGATTTCCTAAGCCCTTCCTCAGATTCATTTCTGGAGCTTATTCCCAGAAAGGCTGGGAAGCATCCTGCATGGCATGGTTTAAACTGTGCCTGATCTTGGTGGGCGTTTTAATTGAATAAGGAATTCAAGTCTGGGCTTTAAATGCCATACAAAAAGAAAAAGTTACTGTCTTTTCAAAACGCCCATTGTAAATTGTCCTTAGTGCCCCCCCACCTCTCCCCCCCCACCAGTCCAGTGGTTTTCTTTTCTCTGCTTGAACTGACAAACTGAGCTGAGCAGCTGCAAGCCAATGGTAGGGATATAGTTTCTCTCTCATTCATCATCCTTCTGGCTTTACCACACCAAAAAAGAAAGACTGTGTGGCTGTCCAGAAGCCCCAAGCCAAGGCCTTGTCAGTCTTGATAATGGGTTGTGGCTGAGAGCGCATCCTAGAGAGCAAATATCCTGTTTGACTACACTGATTGTTTGAACCAAATATTTGCCGCTCTTCTGCCCCCTGCGGGGTAGTGGCTCTGTCAGTAGGTATCTGTGTGGTGGCTCAGTACCTCAGTGTTCCCACCAACATGCAAGGAATTCCATCCAAGATCCAAGGTCTCTGAAATTTTTTGAGAGCATTGTTTTGTAGTTACAAAATTTATTAGAAATTAGAGAATTAAGAGAGCAGCTATTTGAATAAAATGAGCCTGCGTAAGATTTTCACAGTGTAATCACATTATAGACAGAGATCCCATCATGCACTTGCAGAAGAATTCAATTAAAAAAAAATTCAACTTGTGGCCAACTTTGAAGTGACACATTTACTGTTTAATTGAGGCTTGCCCACAGGTTTGGGTTTCTAAGAACAGTCTTTTGTATTCTTTTCCACACAGTCTATTTTAAAGTCAGACTTCTCTGAGATGGTCTTTTTGAAACATGCACCAGAAAAAAAAAATTACTGCTTAAAACTGCATAAGCATCCTCTGGCTGTTCAGAGCGCCCCAGGCTTTGTGCATGCCGTCCCCTCCTCCCTCCTGTCTTTGGAGCTCAGCTCATTCATTGTTTCTTCAGGAAACTGTGCCCTGACTTCTTTGAGCAATGCAATCCCTTTTATTCTAACACTCTTTGAAGTGTTATATTTGAAGGTGAATATATGGTTACTGTGACTACACCATGCATTCTGATGTTGTTCCTACAGGCCCGCTGGATGTCCGCCATGTGCATGGTGAATGCAGGCCCTGGTTTTGTAATGGAAGTTTTCTACTTCCATGGAGCTTCCGATCCTCTGGAATCATCATCACCATCATCATCACCATCATGCCAACAATGCAATAAGAGAGTGAGCCATCACCCTCTTCTCCCAAAGCCAATAGAGTTAAAGGAGCAGAGTACAGGTTTTGTGGTACTTACCTGTAAGCCCACAACTTTGGAGACAGAGACAGATGACAGGAAGTTCAAAACCAGCACAGACTACAAACAAAAGGAGTGCTTGGAGCTAGCCTAGGGTCAGCTACAAGATGGAGGAGAACAGCAATGCATGGACCTTTGGTAAGGGTGGGTTTGTTTCACAATGGTACAGGCACACGCACAACCCTTTTCATATGTTCAATTTAAGAAGCAAGAAGAGGAAGAAGGGCCATGCCTGACATACTAGGTGGCTGTGCCACCTTGAGGGATGGCTGCCACCAGCATGGTAAAGACCTTCTTTTCTACTATCCTAAGGATCTATTCACCCCCTTGGACTGGACAACCCCACATCAAGGCCAGGTCATCTTGATCTTGCCATTAAACAAATTTCCTTTTCCAAGGGACTGTCCTCTTTCCTATGATACATGGCAATAAAAGCCTGTGGTTTTTATTTGATTCTCACAGTGGTGACAAGACTATCTGTCCTATCATCCCCATTCTAGATGTGATAGCTCCCCTGTCTGTAAAATCAGCTGGTTTCCAAATGACCTGAGATCTCAAAGCCTGGTTTCCTGCTTACTCCAGCATTTACCCCACTTTATCACAGCCTGCTGGGTGAGTCAGGCCCTTTTTCAAAGCCCCAGGAAGCTGGAGTTGGCTGCCTCCTGCTGGCAGGGAGTTCGGTCCAGCCTTTTGGAATGTACTCTGCCTAAGGGCGAGCACAAGAAGGGAGGAAAGTGGATTATACACAGAGATGGTTTGCAATTCTGTCACCTCCCTCACCGTGGAAGGAGAAGTGGGCTGTGCATGGTGGTGGGGGATTATGAAAAAACAATAATTCACAATAGGGATAAGTGTCAGAAAAGTGTTCACTCACATGTGTTCTCCATGTGTTCGGGTTTATCTTTCAAACAGTGGCATCAACCAGGTGGACTCTGCGAGGAACAGCACAGCTTTAGCTGCAGACAGAGTTTAATTTCACTTCATTTTCCCAGCCAAGCCTGGCCCCCAAGCTAGTTTTTCTTACTAGGTTGTTTGCTACATGAAAAGCAAATTCCCAGAGGTTCCCGAGATTGCCCACATCCTATGCTAAGATGACTGCTCCACCGCCCGCCCGCCCACCCACCCACTAATAAGACATAATGCCGTCCTATTTTTGGTAACAATTAAAGGGCCTCCCGGTGAAAGCAGAAAGCTGTTTATTTTCTGTTACATCACTTTGCTTGCCTTCGAAGACTGGTCTGTGCTCCCTGGTTTTCTGTGATGTGAGTCGGCTCTCTTCCTCCAGCAGTTGGCTCGCTCCCATCTCACAGCACCTCACAGGTCTCTTCCCCCGAGCAGTGCACTGCCTGAGCGAGGAACAGCTCACGAAGCAGCCTGAGGTCCCTGTTTTGAAAAAGCAGATACAGAGGCAGAGGAGGGTGGACTCCTGTGTGACCTGTTCAGAGCAAGACAATCAGCAGCTGAATTCCAGAAGCCCTGTTCATGTGTGGGGATATTTTCTCGACTACATGGAATCAGAAAGAAGCAGAAGGATGGGAAATGCCTGCATCCCCCTGAAAAGAATTGCCTGTTTCCTATGCCTCTTTTCCGTGGTTTTGCTGACTGAGGGGAAGAAACCAGCGAAGCCAAAATGCCCTGCCGTGTGTACTTGTACCAAAGATAACGCTCTCTGTGAGAATGCCAGATCCATTCCACGCACCGTTCCTCCTGATGTTATCTCACTGTAAGGCCCGTAAGCATTTTGATATCTAATTTACAATTTAAAAAATTCCAGCTGGTGGATTTGGGGGTTTGTATGTATTCTGAGAGGGGCATGGAGCAAGAGAGAGAGAGAGGGAGGGAGATTCCTCCTGCATGCTTGGCCATTTGTCAGCACTAACATTTTGCTGTATTTGAAATTTGTGATTTCAGTAAGCTGCTACTGACCATGTTTAGCTAGCCCTGACCCTGGACATTATTCTGTGGTACCTGGAACAGCTCGTCTCTCTCTTGCTTCATCTGGGAAGGGACAGAATCATACTTTATAAGATAGTGTGGAAATAGCAACTGTTATGGTAAATCAGATTAACATGAGGTCTGTTCTCTGTGTGTGTGTCTCTTTGTGTGTGTGTCTGTTTGTTTTCGTGTGTGTGTTTTGTTTTCTTTCAGATCCTTTGTGAGATCTGGTTTTACTGAAATCTCAGAAGGGAGTTTTTTATTCACACCATCGCTGCAGCTCTTGTGAGAAATATTTATATCATGACTATTTTTAATATGGCATATATTTAGATAAGCCTTCTCGTAAAATAAGCTTAATATTATTTCTGTTGAATGTGATGAAAAGAGTGAGGATATCGGTAAGGTGGGAGGTAGATGGGATTGTTTGTAACTTCATACCCACAATGCAGGTTGATCCTTGCATGGGTAAATTCACTAACCTGCGGTGCTGTCCACTTTCATAGCTGTTTATGAAGTTGTTGGGAATGTCGCAATAAGAATACCAATTTTGATGATCTTACTTTCATTTTTAACTTGGGAACTTTGGTGATTTTGCGCTGGAGTTCTTGGATCTGTCAATGCAGAGCCCAGCATAACATATGCGCTCAAGATGTTGTCTCTTGGGGATCTGGGGCAGGCTGCTCCTCTGTATGATTTACCATGTGGGGAGAAAGAGAAGGGAAAAAAAAAACACCCTTGGTTCTTTCTAGGTAATTCCTTAAAATACCAATCCTCAGGAGCCTGCTTTCTAATCTCATCTAATTTATAACTGGTCTCCTCACAGTGAGGGAATGATGATATTAATACACCAAATACTCCATGCTCTGTGTTTTGAGTTGGCCACAAGGGAACCACATATTCAGCCCATGCCTGAAAATATTCAAAAATAGCATTGGACTAGGAAATCAGATCTCTTCACAGGCGTAATGAAATATGTATAATTTGTTCTGATGTGAAATGTTTGGCAATGGGAATCTGGTTCTTAATGGGGGATCATATGAGGGTCAAGGGATCTTCCATGATGCAGAATCAATCTTGGGTTGGCAGACAGACACTTCCAAGGCAGATACAATCAGCTGTCAATATACTGTATTTGAAATATCTTAACTGGGTAATTAAGATCTGAGTTTTTATTTATTTGATTTCTAGATTTATATGTGTTTCCTTGCTAAGCCATTTTGTTGAGGTGATTTAATGCACAGGCAAACAGTGTGAATTTGAAATTGGAGAATCCTGTGTTCCAATCTCATGCCACTAATCTCGCCCCACTACTCACTGGAACTTTATCATGCAGCCTTGTGCAGACTGAATGCCCCCTCCCCTCAGTTTTATTAGCTACAACATGGAAGTTATCAGACATATTTTGAAGTGCTGTCATCAAAGAGAGATTTAAGTATATAAAACTTTTTTTTTTTTTAAAGAAAGGGTCTCACATAATTCATGCCGACTTTGACCTTACCATACAGTCCATCTGGCCTTCAACTTGTGCTGTGCCTCCCTTTGCCTTCCACTGCTGGGATCAAAGGTGTGAACCACCACATGCAGCTTTAGATCAAGCTCAAGATGGGACACATTGGATGTGGCAGTCTTACATGTTTTATAAGTGCTATAGCTTTAAATTTGTACATCAAGATAAAAATGGTAAACGTTACTTAATATATCGTGTGGTCTACAGGAGTTCTCCAAACTGGTTTGACCGTTTCATTACATTTGTAAACTTGATTGAGTGTTTTGACATTATATAACAGGGTTTGTTAATGTCCTTCCCCTGGCTAACGCCTTTGAGTGATTGCCAGTTAAGTACAGAATTCCTAAGGGTTTATCTGTTTGATTTAAGGAAGTGTTAACATGTCAAAAAAATAATAATAATTTTAAGACAGTTTTTTTTTTTTAATAGAGAGTAGGGCAATGTCTATAAGTCTGTGCTGATCCTGAGGAAGTCATCAGCTCTATTTATGCTGTTTATTGGTCATGTAAATAAATGACTTGTTTAAAATGCCTTTTAAATTTTTAAAAATTTATTGGTTTTTTAAATTACTTTTTTATTATTTATTTATTTATTTATTTATTTTAATTTAATGTGCTAAGGAACCTGCCTCTTCCTTGGATAGTCCAATAGATCAGTCCTTAAAGCTCAAGCATGCTCAGTCACCCCAGTCTCCGTCAGGCTGACACTAGGTGGACATTAGCTGGACACCGAGAGCCTGGGCTGCGCTCTACTTTGTTTTCGTCGGGTGGACGCAGGTACACTGAGCACAGATGCTGGGCAGCGTCGTGGAAATAGTTACTGGCTGCTGCAGGGTAATGTGATTTCACCTACTTAGAGTCACAGAGGGAAGACAAGGGACTGGCTTGAAACAGCCCACACTGAGTGTGTGCCGTGCCCCTCTGTCCCATGCTCCGAGTTCCTATGGAACATTCCAGCCTTTATTTCTAAAAGCAGTTCAGGTTCCAGAAATAACAAAGGAGCTAGTCGCTCTGTCCTGTAGGTCCTCAGTCACCTCATTTCAGCTGACCTCAGCAGGGTAGAGTTGGCCACACTGACCTCATGCAAAACCATCAAGGGTCAAAGTTTGTCCATAGGCTCCAGGACCCTGTTTCTAAGGACTGTTTCCCATGCAGCCTGCTCATTGTCTCTCTAAGAAAGGGCCAAAAGGTATCACTTTCACTGAGTAAAGAAATAAATGGCTCTGGCATGCCATGATTGCAGACAGAGGTATCTTGTGGACAGGCTGCCCTGTGCCCTGAGAACCCTATCTGCTACCAACCTGCCATTGGAACAGGAAGACCAAAGGGCCACCAGCATCACGTGGGGTTGGCAATGAATTCTAGACCATGGATCTATAGATCCATCATATGTCTATGAAGAAAAAATTTAGAATCAATTCTGCTTGATCTTTGTTGAAGGCAATTGGTTTCTTTGTTGTTTGAATAGAATAAGAAATGTATGGTGCCAGGTAGGTGTGGTGGTGTACTCCTTCAATTCTAGTAGTACTCGAGAGGGCTGAAATGGAATCTAGAGTTTGAAACCATCCTGGATACACAGTGAGACCCTGTAAAAAAAAGGGGGGGGGGAATCTATGATGGGGTGTTCCATTCCTAGCACCCACTATAATAATCTGATATTGTGCTCATGGTCCTAAATGCTTCTTCATACCTTCCATAAGATGAGAAGTTCTTTTTTAAATGTCAGCCTCAGATGCTTAGAGAAACAAATGGGGTACCCCCAAATTACATGTAGTATTTGGGGAGATAACGCTGCTAAGCTGTGGCTGGCTGTTCAGTAGGCTGTGTTAGAGAACAAGAAAATAAAACCCACACTCTGCTAGAGAGGAGAGAAAAATTAAAATGATCCAATAAAAATTTATCAGATCAGTTGTACAAAACATTCTTTTTAAATATCCTTTCTGGGGAAAAGAAAGTTCCCAAGCAAATGTCATTTTCTTCATGTTTTTCACAGGGCCAATTTTGAAACATAACCAATGAGCATGATTATGCATTCCCGGTTGCTCTCAGAGCTGGAGTGGTACTTTTAGTGAATGCAATTTGGAGAAATGTGTTTTCACACATTGCAGCCCTGTTCCTTCCCAGCTACAGACTGAAATCCCCAGTGAGGCAGGCTCATGATGGGAGACTCAGACTGAACAGAATAAAATGTGGTCACCTTGCCATTTGTTTATGACATTTTAATGAATTAAGGCCCTTCAAGTCCTAAGACACTCCTATTTTCTGGCAAGGAATTCCAGAAATACAAAACAACAACAACAAAAAACTGTATAAATTCGATAAGGCCAGAAAAAAAATATCCATTTTTTTTCCCAATGAGATTTGGTCTTGGATGAAACACACAGCTTACCTTCATATGGAGAAAATAGCATTTCTATTTTTTAAAATTATTTAAAAATTTAACAAAATGGATGCACAGTTGACACATATGTAGTACATAAGAAATCAAAAACTCAAAACCAATAGAAAAGCAAATATCATGAACAAGAAAGAAGCCTATTCTTACCAAGGTGCTTGATTAGGACCTTCAGTGTTTGATTTGTTCAGAGGCAAATATCCATGGGAGTTGTTGCCCTTTAAAGGCACTGGGTTCTCTACTATAAGTAATAAGAGCAAATGTGGCAATGCTCAGTGAATACTCAAGCTAGACCAGTCAGCTTCAAGAGTGTGAGGACACTTTCTTAGCTGGTTATAGGTAGGTGAGTATGTCTTGGTTTGTGTTCAGCAGATACCATGGAAGCAGCTTTGTCTATGAAGCTCCCACCCCCACCCCCAAATTTCCCTTTCCCCCTAAAATCTATAGGTATGTAAGTTCTGATTTCTTTAGCTTTTTTACTTTTTAATAATTTTTTATTTTTTTTTTTTTGAGAGAGAGAATGTCTTATGTACTCCAGGCACTTTAATCTAGCAAGGATGACCTCGAATTTCTAATCATCCTGCCTTCACTTCTCAAGTGCTGGGATTAAAGGCACCTGCCACCACCCCCGGTCACTACACTCTTATGCTGCTGGGCATCAAACCTAGGGCTTCATGAATGCTTTGAAAGCATTCTGCGAACTAAACTACACCCCCCCCCAGCCCAATTAGCTGGTTTTCCTGTCTGTGCAAACTACTTTTGTAGGAGGAGTGCTTTTGCTGAAAGCACGTTTTATTCTTCCAGTTATTCAGGCCCGAAGCCTGATGGTGGCCTGCCCCTCCTCCCTTGATGCCCACTTTCACCTGGGAAGTCCCCTTCCTTCCGAGCAAACTGAGCACCTGCCTCTCCCTCTTCACCCAGGCCTTTTCCTGCCCAAGGGGCTTCCAGGCTTCTGCAGCACTGCCCCGCCCCCCAGCTTTCGGTTAGAGCCCTCTCCATTAGTGTTACCTTCTTTGAAACAATCGCTCTCTTTGTGCCACCCAAGTGCTTGGAAGCTTTTAATGGTTCCCAGGAAAGGAGAAAATCAGAGTGCCAGAGCGGGTGTTAATAGCACTTGGCTCTTTCCTGCTGTCCTGGACTGTCAATCACAACACTGATCCTAGCCTCTCCCTCCCCATAGACACCAGGGACAACCCTGTGAGGATGAGGTGTCTGGGTTTTAACCTGGTTTTTCATGTTCTGAATGCCTCTAGTACTGACTGAAGTTTGATACTTCTTTGTGCTTATATCTGGTCCTTGACTGGCATACAAGGTCAGCAGTGAGCCATGCTTAGGGAAGAGCCTTGGGACTATAAAAGGCCAAACTGTGCTTCCTAGGTACTCGTCGATGCCAATCCCCATAGCCACAGACTTCTAGGAACGCGTTTTGGTTTTGCACGTTGGTCATGTTTTCAGCCTTTCTAAAGTTTGATATACCCCAATTTCACGTAAATTAATGGGGTAGAGTACTGGAAAATGGTAGATCACCGAAAAGTGGCCTAACAACCCCCTCACACACTACAAATGCAGAGAGATACTCAAAGTTCTTCCAAAGAGATCGCCAGCACTTCTGAGGCAAAGCATCCAGCCTGTCTGAGGCCCACTTCATCTTTAACCTTCTTGTTTCCCACTTTGCTTCACCGTTGGCCTCCTGGGTTCTTAGTTTGACTGCAGGTGCCAACGTGTCTCTCTTCTGCGAAGGAAAAACAGTCCATTTACCCTGTCCAGAGGAACACCCAAATGGAACCAACAGAGAAGCATTATTAAGACGAGAAAATCATGAACACACGATTTCCTTGTTTATCTGTGCTTGCTTGGTTAGAAATCAGTGTTCATTGGGGACCAAGGGAGGGAAAAAAAATAAGTATGTATTGTGTACTTGTAAGCAGTAACGAGACTAGAGCTACAGATTTCCACTGCACTAAATGAGTTCGGGGATCCTACTGGACAGCAGGTACCATGTTGGATTTTGTGAGGGACACAAAAGTGATTGGCATGCAAAGTCACCCTTGATCATCTGTGATCAGAACGATGTTCAGCATTGGTGGTGACGGTGACAACAGCTGGTGGTGATGATAACACAGGCAGTGGAATCGTGGCAGGGGCTTTTCTGTAGGAGCTGTGAAGTCACCTATGCTTTCCTGGTGAGCTGGCAATGGGAACAAGCATCGGTAGCTTTGTGGTCAGACACTCTTGAGTGCCAGTCCCCTCTCTGATGCTTACTCGTTGTTCAGCTTAGTAAACTGAACCAAGCTTTGACACCTATGGGTATGAAATGGGTAATAGGCAATAGAACCTATTGCATTGGCCAGCAGTACGGATTAAAACATATGAATGACACTGTTCCTTTAAGTCCGTGAAAACTGACTTTATGACAGTGGCTGATTTCTTTTCTTTTCTTTTTTTGAACCTATCTTAGCATCACACTTCTATCTGATTGTATCATCTGAGCTTGTCTAGAATCCCAGCTTTAAGGTTCTATAGTTCTATGCACAGGTCTCTCTGCTAAGAAATCTTGCCTTCAATTTTTTTCATAGGAAATATACATTATTTGCCTATAAAAAAAAGTCTAACCCTCTCACTTCTTCCTCATGCATAATAAACAGAACCGCAGTTTGTAAAACATGTCTGATTTTGCTTAAAATAATGAACCTGAGTCAGTCTTCAGATGAGTGGCCCTATGGTAGGATGCAAACAGGTCTAAACTAAGATTTAGAATATAGGAGTCTAAAATCCAGTTTGGCCATGAATAGACTGTGTAACATCGGGTAGGGCACAAAACGTTGCTGGGCCTCAGCTTTTATACGCATAAAACACCAAAGGAAGAGTAAATTGTGGCTTTAAAACCCAAATGCTAGTTGGGGTGGTGAGATAAATGAAGAAAGCAGTTGGGTATGAGACAATAGAAAGTGGTAGTGACAGGCAACCCAGAGAAAATACGACTTACTTAAAAGTGACATCCTTGTCTCTCGCTGATTATTGCTAATGGCAGTGTGGTACACAAGCACGTGGCCATTATCCCCCTCACCTCTAGGGGAAAGCAGAGACCTGGAAGCAGGTCTTTTAAACAGGATAAAGACAAAAGGAAGCGTGAGTTGGCATTTGGGGACCTTCACACTAATACTTAAGGCTTCATTTAATCTTAAAAGTCTATTCTATCCTATGGGGCTGAAGAGATGGCTTAGTGGTTAAGGGAACTTGCTCATGCAGAAGACCCAGACTTAGTTACCAGCACCCATATGGTTGTTCACAACCACCTATAACTCCAGTTCCAAGGGATCTAACACCTTCTTCTGACCTCTGTGGACAATGTGCACACATCATGGACCTACACACACACACACACACACACACATCTAATAAAAATAAAAATTCAAACAAATTTTTAAAAATCTATTATATTCTAATCTACAAATACTTTACAATAACATAGAAAATCACTTTGCTAAAGAAACATAAAAATTATTATGTCAATTCTCACAAAGAAGCAAATTAGATTGGTAATTAAAAGAACCCCTGATATAGAATTGGCTTTATAGTTATTGTTAAAAATACTAATGTATTGATTTCATGACACCCTGGGTTCAGTCCCCAGTATCTCTACCAAAAACAAACCAAAACAAATAATATAGTTCCCAATCCCCTAAATAGTGAAATGGGGCCTGACTGGGCCTTCTGTATATATGGTGGCTGAAAAGAACTAGTATTTTAGTATCACTCTCATAGGTCTAAGATCAAAAAGGAATTGTTGGATCCACTTACATAGCAAGATGGTGGGCGTTTGCCTATGTAAAGTGCAGTTAAAAAGCAATGAACTGGGGCTGTGGAGATGGCTCAGTCCATAAATTGCTTGCCACTCAAGCATGAAGCCCTGAGTTTAAGGCCCAGCACCTGGTAAAAGTTCCAGGCATGGTGGCTCATATCTGTGTTGGAAAGGAAGAGATGTGGGGATGGGGATCCTTGGAGTTTGCTGGCCAGCTAATCTTTTTGAATTAGTGAGTCCCAGACTCAGTGTGAAACCCTGTCTCAAAAAGCAAAGGAGGGAAGCAATAGAGGAAGACATCTAATATCAACCTCTGGCCTTTACAGGCACGTGTGCGTGCACACACACACACACACACACACACACTCATGTACACACACTTATGGACACACATACACTCATGGACACACACATACATACACTCATGGACACACACATACACACACTCATGCACACACACACACACATACACACACACTTTTTGGGGAAAAAAATTAAATGAACCTCTAAAACATAGAAGCTAAAATGTGTAAGAACAAATAAGTCAAAGAATTCCTCATGAAGAGCCATGGATTCATCCCATGCTTCCACAGCTAAGTATTCTTCTTCTCTCTATTCTTCTTTAAGACGCCTCACTGAAGGTTTACAAGCCACAGAATAAAACCAGTCAAGTTTTGGCTAGAGGCATTGGTTACTTTTACGTTGCCTGGTGCTGCTCACTCTCTATATTTCAATTTTTATCTCATCATCATGGCCTTCCAAAGTGCAGAGAATTCTCCCCAGAGGAAGTACTGAGTCCAGAGGAAGTACTGAGTCCAGAGGAAGTACTGAGTCCAGAGGAAGTGCTGAGTCCAGAGGAAGTACTGAGTCCAGAGGAAGTGCTGAGTCCAGAGGAAGTACTGAGTCCAGAGGAAGTAGTACTGAGTCCAGAGGAAGTGCTGAGGAGTCCAGGTAGCCCCCTCACTGTTGAATCCTAAGAAGCAGCAGAAGTGGAGTTGGAACCTTCGCCCTTACTGTTAACCACTTCCGTTTACTTCCTTCTGACACGAACCATCTCGGGCGAGTTTGACTTTGCGGAGTTTTGTTCCCCAAATCAAGTCCCTCTCAAAGAGTCAACCTTTGCCATTAACAAGGTTATTCAGGGGAAATGTGCCCCGATTCCTGGGGACAATGACTGAAAAGGAGTTCCAAACGCTCTCTGAAAGGGGCGGCATCGCTGGCAGGGACGTCCCAGTCTCCCTAGGTTTCGGCCCTCATTTGTATGTGTAAGCGCAGGCCTCCCTGATTGAAAGCAGAGACAGATAGGTTGACAGAAAAAGAAATAAACTAGTGAAAGAAAAGGGCCTTCTTTCCTTCAGAGTTCCATCACAGAGCAGTGTTCTCTAAACCTGTGTCCAGGGGAACAGTCATTCTGCAGGAATAGAGTCGAGGGGGGGCGGGGCGCAAAAGAGGACAACGCATGCTCCATCCCTGATTGGCTGCTCATGGCGCACCTTGGCATAGAAAAGGCTCTGTGGTTAAAGCTGCTCCATGTTTTTCAATCTCCCCTAGAACACGGGTTCTATGGGACATCTTTTGAAATGTCCACACACAAAACTCAGCTATCAGCAGAGTTACTTATATCTCAGTTTGTTCTAAAGAGACCTGGAGGCAAAGCATGGACAGCTCACGTCTACTACGCTAAAGGAGAAATGAAGCCGTCCACTCCAGAAAGGGATGACTCAAAATAGTTTCGTTAGAGTCGTGCCTCACCACCAGGCTATCCACCTGGTCAAGCAGCTTGGGATATGTCTGTCTTTTCCTTAGGGATCTCCAAGTAGATGGTCCTCTCCCAGGAAGTAGATAATGATTTGCAGCCCAGTCGTCAAGTGAAAGGCTCCAGAGCTTGGATGTGCTCTCACTGTCTTTTTATTTTTATTTTTTAAACTGAAGTGAGTTTTCTCATTATCATTTATTTTGTGGCTGAACCAGCACTGCCCTGGACACATTTCCATGAGATACTCAGTTTGTATATTTCAGTGATTGACAGGTTCTGCTACCAATTAGATTGGGAACCTGCATGTTTAATAGAGACTTGAAGAGTCTCTATTTAAGGGAAGAAAGGACTTGCAGAGCTAAAAACCCTGATTAATTTCTTCAACCCACTCTTCTAAACTTAGCTACCATTTCTTCTGCATGTGACCTCTCAGTACCTGGAAGGTCTTGGATCAGAACGCAAGGGAATGCAGTCTGGGAAATATTGGTCAGCTGTTCTGGTTTGTGGCTACTGGGCAGAGCTGGTGGGACCAAGGTGAGGAAGCTTGCTGTGCTCATGGACATTAACCAGTCCCAGTGAGACCATCATTCAGGAGTCCAGAATTGACCTAGACCACTCACAAGCTTCAAATTATTTTACACCCCCCTTACCTCAGTTTTCTTTACGTTTTAAGTGGAGACTATAAAACCAACATTGCAGCATGCATCTGAGGATAAAAGAGATGTCAAGCTGCTGAAGACGAAGCCTGGCACAGATCCAGCTTTAGATAAAATTTAAGTCACTCCTTGGTGTTCCTGGGAGATAGATGATGACGTCATCTAAGCACACAGAGAGGAAGCTGTTGGCTAGCTGTGCCAGTTTCTAGAAAGAAATCATGTGGATTATCCTGAGAGGAGAGTTAATGAACTATATCATAAAGGGTTGGGCCCGTGCCCAGAGAATTCTTACAGATTTGTAATCTATATTCTAATCCTGGCCCACCAGTGGGAAAAAAAAATACGACACCTTGGTCACATTGCCTAACCTCTGCCAGCCTCAGTTTCTTCACCTGTCTAAAGTGGAATTAGATCTCATGTCTCTAGGGCACACACACACACACACACACACACACACACACAC
>CABHPP010149107.1:59972-89855 GCA_902168425.1 Peromyscus attwateri | reverse complement strand
GGGGGTCTAGTCTGTTTGGTGTTCTATAGGCTTCTTGTATCTTCATTGGCATTTCCTTCTTTAAGTTGGGAAAGTTTTCTTCTATGATCTTGTTGAATATATTTTCTGTGCCTTTAAGTTGGTATTCTTCTCCTTCTTCTATCCCTATTATTCGCAGGTCTGGTCTTTTCATGGTGTCCCAGATTTCTTGGACATTTTGGGTCATGACTTTGTTGGCTTTAGTGTTTTCTTTGACTGATGAATCTATTTCTTCTACCGTATCTTCAATGCCAGAGATCCTCTCTTCCATCTCTTGTATTCTATTGCTTATACTTGCATCTGAAGTTCCTGATCGTTTACTTAGATTTTCTATTTCCAGCATTCCCTCGGTTTGTGTCTTCTTCATTTTTTTCTATTTCCCTTTGCAGGTCTTGGACCTGTTTCATTGCTTTTTCATGGCTTTCTTTCAGTGCTTTATTGTTTTCTTCCAGGACTTTATTGTTTTCTTCTACTTTAATTGTCCTTTCCTCTAGGTTTTTACATCGTTCTTGCCATTTTTTTTGTCTGTTCCTCTATATAAGCCTCTACCTTCTTCATGATGTTATTCATAAGGCTGTTTTCTTCTGCTTCTTCCAATTTTTGATGAACAGGTCTAGATGATGGAGGAGGGCTAGGTTCTGGTGATGCTGTATTGCTCTTCATTTTGTTGTATGTACTTCTGCCTTGACATCTGCCCATCTCCTTGTGTTCGATCTTGGTCTTATCAGCGCACTTGGTGCAGAAAGAGCTGACAGATTGGGAAAGTCTCTCTCTCTTGTCCAGATGGGACTTTCTTGTCCAAATGGGAAGTCTGAGGCAGGATGGGAGCTCTTGTCCAGATGGGAAGTCCGAGGCAGGATGGAAGCTCTTGTCCAGAAAAGAAGTCTCTTGTCCAGAAGGGAAGTCCGGGGCAGGATGGGAGCTTTTGTCCAGAAGGGAAGTCCAGGGCAGGATGGGAGCTGGGGGCCTGTCTCTAAGTCTCAGGAAGTGGCAGAGGTTTCGGGGGGTGATGGGCTTGGGGGCAGGGCTTGGAGACTGCAGGGTCTGCTGGGGATCTTTGTCCAGAAGGGAAGTTCCGGGCAGGATGGGAGCTGGGGGCCGGTCTCTAAGTCTCAGGAAGTGGCAGGGGTCTCCGGGGATGATGGGTTGGGGGCAGGGCTTGGAGACTGCAGGGTCTGCAGGGAATCTTGGAGAAGGGGAGCCTTCCCGGTAGGGGTGGGGGTAGAAGGGAGCCCGCCCGCTGGCCAGAACCTGGGGCCAAGGTGGGCAGGTCTTCCCAGGGGTGGCTGGTGCCCAGGGCTTGGTTTCTATTTTTATTGATATGAAGCACTATCCTTACTGTAGGATAAAGATATGTCCAGAAGCTGTCATCTTCTGCCGATGAAGGGAAAACTGGGAAGGGGGACTCCTTTTATGATGTCAGAAGTTTGTGGTTTTTTTTTTTTTACTTTGAACTACGATGCTTTTTGCTTGACTTTGATATCCTGCCGCTTTAAATCATTTCATAATATTTGTACAGTGGTTCAAGAGCTCAAAAACAGATGGCAGAAACTTACACAAAAAAATGGTAACTCACAATCTTTCACCCCTCTTTTATTATATATTATATTATTATATATTTTACTATATATAATATATATAATATATATACTTCAATGCCTGAATGTATGTATATATAGACATACATACAATGTATGTCTATATATACAATATATATTTATATATTTACTTTAATGCCTGAATGTGTTAGTTGAGGTGAAGCCCGGAGGATATTCATTAATCCTTTATCTGTTGTGATACATGCAGTCAAATTAGATATCTTAGAAAATTAGAATGATTAAATGACTCTTTATAGGACTTACAGACTTCATCCCTACTGGTCATATTTTATAGTTCTAGAAGGTGCTACACACACTATTAGAGGAGAAAGAGAACCAGCAGTCTTACCCAGTTGTGAACCTGGTGGGCTACACCAAAAACTGTCCTGGCAAGACATGTTCACTGGTGCAATAGTGACCACCACTTTCTAATTAGATATAAAGCCTATTCTACTCATTGTAACCCATACCTCGATCCATCATCACGATCAATAACTCTTGACTAAACACATTATGGGCCCTAGGGGAGAGCATATCATTATTATTCCGCTAAATTGATATGGTATTAAATTGACTGCTAATGACTTGTTATATATTAATGCATTTCTAAATGCTGATTAACAGAGAAACTTACAATGGACAAAGAGCATAGAACAAAAGACAGCGAGCTGATTGGCCTAAGTGGCATACCTATGCTGCATCTTCTCCTTCCAAGACCCAGGGATTAATATATGAGAGGAAGCAGAAAGATAGTAAAAGGCAGAGTGTAACGAGAAATCCACAGAATCTGTTTTTTTGTTTTTTGTTTTTTTGAGAAAAAGCATTTATTCTACTAATTGTTTTAGTTTATGGTGGCAGAGCTGAGGTATCAGAGGGGTAGGGGACTGGAGCAGCAGCTGAGAGCTCACATCTCAAACTGCAAACAGGAACACTCACAAATGAACAAATAAATAATAAGTATTAAATTGGATCTGGAAAGAAGGGTCAGTGGTTGAGAACATGGACTGCTCTTCCAGAAAACCCAATATCCATATAAAGCAGTTCACCAATGGACCCAACAGCATCTCCTGGCATCCATAAGCACTGTACTCCAATGCATAGCCCCCACCTCCTGCACATATATACACACAATTAAAATAATTATCTTTAAAAATATTAAAACGTCTACCCAATGAAATAGATTGTGTCAAGTTCTCTGTGAATCACAAAATTCTATTTGGGTATTAAATGGTACTAAATGCTCTTATTGCTACAGTTACTGTAACTGTCATCACCCTTGGTGGATGTCCTGATGCTCATTCCTGTCCAGAATCTGTTTAATGGTAAAGGAATTTATTAGGGGAAAAAAATCACTGTATATAACAGAATAGTCGCAGGTTCTAGAATGCTGTTCAGGCCACCTGACTCAGTCTCCTCTCCAAAAGCCACGAGTGAGATAAGAGCCTTTCCTATGTGCATCTCAGGTCTTAAGGGCACTCCCCCAAAGACATGTACTTCAAGGTCATAGGCAGGTGGAGCAGTTACCTGCTGCGTCTCTAGGGGCGGTGCTTCAAGGTTATAGACAGAATAGCTACCCACTACAGCAGAGGCAGTAAATGAATACAAGAAAACAGTATCCTCCACACACAACAGGGCAGCTACACAATTGAACTCATGTGTGTTATGAAATCACATGCAAGCCCTGTGTAAACTAAATTCAGACCAAACCTCAGCACAGAAAGGAGAGATGGACATCAAATTGTACCCCTAGCCAAAGAGCCCTTGGTAATTAAAACCTTCGCGGAGAATGCGAGTCAATTTTCTTTAATAGTGCTGCTTCTGCTAGGTCAACTATGATCTGGATGAAACCACATATTCAAAAGCATTTGGACAACACACTTCAGACTGATGAGTGTGGAAAAATTAACACATTGTTTTGTGGGTAGAAAAGTGGAGGATTGGAACTGGGAGGAGCTGGAAGAAGGGGTGAATGTGGTAAAAACTCATTATATAAATTTTTTAAGAACTAAAAAAAGAAAAATTTAAAATATTTTATAAAAAAATGAAAATATCTTTATTTTCTAAAATGTCATTCCATTCATTATCTAGCACAGTGATGCATATTCTGTTAATTTCATCTAACTATTTTCTATTATTGGGGATCAAACGAAGAGCTTTACTCTCTGATCTGTTTCCATACTACATCTCCAGAAATCTACTTATACTTAAGTGTGGATTATTTTGAAGTAGGAACATTTCATTTAATGATTTTTTCACTTTATGATGGTCTGAAAAATTAATTTGTACTGGAAATTATTCTCAATTTTTACATTTTGTTCTTTTTGCATGTGAGAGGTTGTAGTACAATATTTGATCTTGATACTGGGCAACATATATCAAACATGTTACCAAAAAAACAAAACCAAAAACAGATAATCTACAGTCCATTGTATTGGTAAACCACATCATTTGTTATATAAAAAAGATAATCTAGAGTCTATTATACTGGTAAACTGTAATATTAGTTGTACTAAATGATTCAGAATTCATAAATTTCACTTTATTATTCATTCTGTTGAATGAGACCCTGTCATAAACAAAGGATCATCTATATAAGATATGGTTAATTCAAAAATTTAACTGAGAGAAATCTAAAATAAATGATATATACCCCATAACCATAGATAAGCAAAAAGAATGCAAACTTAAAAATCTTTAGGTGGAAACAAATTATGCAAATGAGAGTAGAAATTCATGAAATGGCACCTAATAGAACAGTTCAAAGAATCAATGAAATAAATATTTGGCTCTTGAAAAAGATAAACAAGATATATATATATATATACCCTTAGACAATTTAACCAATAACAGAAGGCCCAAATTAATAAAATTAGAATTAAATTGGCTTATTTCAATGGATAATAATAAAATTAAGAGCACTATTGTGAAATAATTTGAAAACATATTTTCAAAAATCTGTAATGTTTAGAAGAAATAGGCCAATTTCTAGACATATAATGCACCAATATTAAATAAAGAATATAAATAGACTAAATAGATATACAATGATCAATGACATTGTAGCAACAATCTAGTGCCTTTAAACAGAGAATAGGCCAGGACCAGGCCAATTTACTGCCAATCTCCCCAGATCTTTACATCAATAACTCCAAGAATCTTGAGCTCATTCCTAAAATAAAAAGGTGCACTGTCAAAGTCCTTCTGTCAAGCCAGGATTACTTTGAAACATGACTGCTAGAATAGGCATACAATGTGCCTTTGATAAAATATAGCATATATAATTTTGTGCTAAAAGAATAGAAGAAACAAGGAGCAAAAGGAACTAACCTCAATAGAAAAGAGGTACAATACACCAAATTTATAATCAGCACCATACTAGAGGGAGAAAATTTGAAAGCATTTTTTCTACAATCAAAAATGAGATAGGGGTGTATACTTTCCTTCCTCCTATTTAGTATCTTGGAGTAGTAGCAGGAGTGCTAAGGTGATAGAAAGAAGAATGCACATTTAGGAAGGGAACGAGTCAAATTATTCTTATTGACCAATTATTAACATAAAAGACTTTCTGTAATACATTTACTACATAGTTCTGACACTTTCAGAAACATAGTAGGATGCAAAAACTACCTACCAAAATCAATAGCTTGTGTATAGACACATAAAATGAAAATTCTGAGAAAAAGAGCAGGAAAACAATTCAGTTCACAATATCATCTGTAAAATAAAGCACACAGAAACTAACCTAACTGAGTAAACGAAAGACAAGAATAAAAATGTTACAACACTGGGGATGTTATTTGAAGAAGACACTAGAAGATGAAAAGACCTTGAGGCTCAGTAAGCAGCAGAACATGAAAGGGCTCCTTTACAAATCACCTTTTTTTTCTGACAGCATTTCCAAGAGGCCCACTTCTTCTGACACATTCTGACGGTCACGGGCTTGCTATACTCAGCAATCAGGACTTTTTGGGAGATGATCGACCTACATCTCTGCATTTGCATAATATTGTATTTGCTTCAATTTTAGATCACTATAAAATAGAATTTTCATGTGAGGAAAAGTTACTTAGAATATTTAAGAGGCTGGTAGGTTTGAAACACTAGATTTAAAACAAAACTAATCATTTCATGAGTGTTTTATATGCTGAATATCATTATTTTACAGTGCAAAACATAAAGAGAAATGTCTACATTTTGATGACCTATATGAGTTAGAAAAGTAATATGGAAGTTTTGGGAAGTTGGAACCCTCAAATTGCTAAGTAGTTCATGACACAAGGAAGTGATTGGACTTCTTTGAGCTACATCTTGTCGGCAGGTCAGAAATGCTCTTTTCTAAAAATCATGTTTGCTAGCTTTCTGTACAGGGTAATACTGTTTATAAAACTCCCTTCTGTGAGGAAAGCTTTCTGGAAAGAAACCACACTTCACATTTTACTTTCTGCAAGATGTAGTAACTTATTAAAACTTTGTTGACTGTGGGACACATGCAGTGTTTTAGCCCCAAAGTATAATTAAGCTTTATTTTTAGCTGTATTTAATAGATGCTCCTTGCCCAGTTCTGTATCTGGCATAACAAACTTGTGACTATCAGGTGAAATATTTTGAGTATATTAACTTAGCTGGTTAGTAACTTCTACCAACCCAAGAGATATGATTCACATATACAGCTCCTAAGGCCTGTTTCAGAGATACCCCTGTTTCAGTTTGAGCCATTAACCAGATGTTTCAACCAACATTTTTCAAAAGTGTCTTGATTCATGGTTGTATTTGTTCTGTTACAAAACCTCATGAAACTGTTACTACATTAGAACATGGAATTTGTGGTAACCTGAATTTGTGTTCCTGGGCCATGGTCACTCATAATTGATTGTAGTATAAACTATAACAACATTTTTGATGCTAGAGCTGTTTCCTTCATGGATTAATTTATAGAGCAATGACATATAAAACAATATTTAGCAATGCAAATGAGAAAGTAGGAGGCTCAATCTGAATTACTGTGTGATTGTCAACATGTAATTTTGATCAACAAATATTTATTTTACTTTGTTATATCTAGTTACCATAATGATTACTAAGAACAAAGAAATTACATAAATATTTATCATCTTTCCTTGAGCCACTGGTAATATAACTTCTAATGAGCAGTAAAATTAAACAAATACGTAAACAGGATGAGTTCAAAATGTGCTGAGTTCTGAAAAAAATGAGTAAAATGAAAATTATTAACAGTCATCTTTGAGAAAAAGCTAACCAAGGAAAAAGTGGAGTAGTGGATTGTCCAAAGTGAGAGAGAGAGAGAGAGAGAGAGAGAGAGAGAGAGAGAGAGAATAAACATATAAATGCTTAGCTGCTGAAAGGCAGGAAGGAGGCCAAATGTGGTTGATATATGATATATGACTGATAATTGACACTCATGTCAACTATGAGAAGAAAGATTATCATAGGCCACACTTAAGGCTGGTATTGTGTTTGTATTGAATTAAAGAATGATGGAGATATTTCTTTTCTTCCCTGCTTACTGAAAATTAGATTATTTTCTCATACAATAATATATCCTGCTTATGGTTTCTCTACTCCTCCAATTTCTTCCACACCTCCCACCCATCTGGATCCACTCCCTCTCTGTCTCTTCTCAGAAAAGACCAGGCTTCTAAGAGATAACAACAAAATGTTACAAATAAAATATAGTAAGATAAACAAAAAACATCACACCAAAGTTATACAAGGTAAACCAACAGAAGGAAAAGAGCCTAAGAGAAGGCACAAGAATTAGAGACCAATACTAAACTGAATATATATTTAGAACATCTGATGCAGACCTCTGTTGAAGTTTGGTTTGCCTGTTTTAAAGAATTTACCAATTTTATACTTCATATATTCTTTTTGACTGTTGTATGAAAAAATATTCTTAGGGAGAGGAGATCTGAAGTCACCAATTGGGACCAATTTGAAAGCCGCTACAGGGATGCATCTGATACTTTCCCAAGATTATGGTCATGGAAGTGGAAAGTGCAAGGGACTGGATGTAGCTAGAGTTTTCCTGCCTGGCCCACAGTCAGGATAAATCTCTTTCACCTGCCAGTCCCACCGCCGCTCAGACCCAACCAAGGAAACACAGAGACTTCTATTGCTTATAAACTGTATGGTCGTGGCAGGCTTTTTGCTAACTGTCCTTATATCTTAAGTTATCCATTTCCATAAATCTATACCTTGCCACATGGCTCGTGGCTTACCGGCATCTTTACATGCTGCTTGTCCTGGCGGTTGCTGGCTGGCAGGCTGGCAGGCAGTCTCCTTCTGCCTTCCTGCTCTTTTAATTCTCTCTGTTAGTCCCGCCTACTTCCTGCCTAGCCACTGGCCAATCAGTGCTTTATTAGCAACACATTTGCCATACAGAACATCCCACAGCAACTGGAAATATTTTGAAGAAAAGAATGATATAACTGATAGATTATACACAGATTCCAGATATGGAAGAATTCTCATTTTGTGAATTAAAAATATAGTATGTTTGTTTTAGAAGTTATGATTTCTATCTTAAAAACACCTGACTTAAAATCATGATTAACTGATTATAACTCCATGTAATCTATATGCATATGGTACACATAAACTCATTCAGACTTTGACATAAAGAAAAATAATAAACAAAATTGTGGGTGAAAAGTAACTGGAAATATCACATAGCTACACAAGCAGGAAATAACACTTGATTTGTTTCTTTGTATATTAATTCTGATTTATTAATCCATGGTATCTAAGTGAAGGTCCAGTTGAAAGTTATACTGTATCATTCCATAAGAGAACAAAAAAACCCTTATTGAGAACTAAGATATATCCTCATATTTAGACATACATACTAAGAATGCTAGAGTGCCCTTGAGAATAGTAACTACAGCTGCATTACAATATCATGAAAACACTGAATATTTTACAATGTTTTTTTTTTGTAAAACTCCATGCTTTGTGCTTTTACATAACTTCTAAACAATGCTCTAAAAGTAAGTAGTATTTATTTAAAATTTTCCACTTTCAACAAAAAGAAGCAAGTGTCCTTTGCTCTTACCTCATTATACTGCACATGTGCTCTTGAGTTGTCCAATTTAGTTGAACTAATTCTGCTAATTTGTGGCAACCTGGAGATACTTATGGCATACTGTTTTCTGTGTTTGTCGTCTATTAGCTATTTCACATCTTAGTTAATAAATGTTTAGTGAATGCATGAATGGCTGAATAAATAAGAGTCAGTGATTGAGATGACACAGTATAGAATTATGGAAGACTGTTCTCAAGAGCCCTCACTTTTCAATGTGCCTTTTAGCATGGGTGAGAAAAAAGAACATGAATAAGACTAAATATCTCTAAATAATGAAATAATGTACTAGGTTTCTTCTTTTGTTACTATCATGCATATTAGTAAGCATCACATTATCAAAGTATAAGTGAGGACTTGTGTGCTTCCAACACCCACATATTACACAAACAAGAACTCTCTGCATTTCATTTCTAATAAATCAAAAGATAGAGAAAATAATTTACTATAAAAACTTGACTGTTAATGGAACTAGAAGCAGCTTGTCAGTATAGCTTATATTTTCCATTCTAGGTGACAAACAAGAGAAACAAAATTGGAATCAATAAAATGCTTTGTAAGCATGAAATTAGAACAAGGAAAATTGGTCCTATGCCTCAAAAAACCTTAAAACTAGGATAGACTGATACATCATAATAAAGATACACATATATAAGTAATTTGTGTTTAACAAGTGTTATCACTCTTTTAGAAAAATCTCTCAGTAGTCTTTAGAGTGTTACTTCTAATATTTAACTGTTATTCATGGAGCTCTGAACTTACTTCTCTATCCACTACCCAACCACCTAGTATCTAAATACGATGCTACTTTACTTGATTCCTCCACAATATCGACACATATTGATAAATTTCCAGTATACAAATGGAAAAGAGGGTGCTATATAATCTTGATAACCAAGATGAAAAACTGTTGGAAAATCCTCAATTCTGTATTAATACATATTCATGATATTATATAGGTATATATATTTATATTTATATATATTTCAAATCATACTATATTGAATCCCATTCAGTAGCACCTGTCATATCCTATATTATGTCACTTCATAAGAATATCAAACACAGATGAGGTGGATATATTTATATGAAAGATAAATAAGATTCAGAGGAAGGATAATGTAGAAGCATGGCCTCACAGTTTTATGAATATTGTATTAATCTGGAGCTTGAAAATAGGGCCTTTTAATAGATTGGTAGTGACAGCTTTCCTAAAGTCAGAAGTGCATATTCAATGATTGATAAATCAGCATGATGTGTTACGGAGATATACATAATTGAGAACTTAATGTAAGTTCATATATTCAACTCAAAGATAGTGCTGAAAATGACATTTTAAAAGATATACATTGTTAATATGCTTTATACCATTTAAATTTTATAACCAAATATTTATTGTTTTTATAAATAAAAGAGTAATACAATTATTCACCACTTAATGCCAATTATATATCATGGTAAGACCTCCTCAGCAATTACCTTTTTTTAATATATCAGAGAGTGCCGCCAAGTAATATAATTATATGGGTCTACTGTGATGTGTATGTTCATTTATTGTGCATTATTGTATAGTTTATCATGATCACTATTATTAAAGCTTTAAATAGTATTTTATGAAGATGCCATAATATCAAATTTATATCATTATTTAATAAAATACAAATGAAAAAGTATATATGTTCACTTATTGTTCATTATGAGGATTGTTTATTATGGTGACTATTTTTATAGTTTTAAACATTTTTATTTGTGTTTATTGCATCAAAACCTTAAATTGTATAACTATTCAATATAATACAAATGAAACAATGAAAGGTAATTGATTAGATCTTACAATAGAAATAGTGAGGACAATTCAGAAAATCAAACCTCTTCAGAGTTAGAAGCATTTTGAGAGTTGGCCTCATGTTTACAAGTAGAAAAAGGACAATGTCATCACTTTAATATGTGCAATATTAAAGTAAGAGTTTTCTTTTTATATTTAGGTCAAGATTATAAAATTATCTTTTATGTGTAAATTCCTGGCTCTTAGATCCCAGAGTCCTCTTCTTTTACGCGAGCTTCTCAAATACAATCTAGATCTCTGGTGGATGTTATCCATTTTTATAATCACAAAAACATAGTGATTTCACAGTCTGTAACATATATAAAGTGATTCAGCGAATTAGAAATATAACTTAGTGGTTAAGAGCCTGTGTTGCTTTTGTAGAGGATGCAAGTTCAGTTTCTACCATCCTCCTACACAGCTCACAATAGCCTGTAACTCCAGAAGAACATGGTAACTCTTGCTTCCATAGGTTCCTATGCTCACATTCACATGATGTCTTAGGGTTTCCATTGCTGAGCTAAAACAACATAACCCAAAGCAACTTGTGGAGGAAAAGCTTTATTTCTGCTAAGAGTTCCACATTACAGTCCACCACTAAAGGCAGAGCAGGGACTCAACATGTCAGGAAGCTGGAAGCAGGAGCTGATGTAGCACCGTGGAAGAGTACTATTTAGTGGACTCATCAGCCTGCTTTCTTCTATCACCTAGAACCATCACCTCTTGGCTAGCAATGGACATAATAAACTGGGCAGCTACACATCAATCATCAATCAAGAAAATGTACCACCTGGCTAATCTCTTGGGAGCATTTTCTCAATTGAGGTTCCTTCTTCCAAAATGATTCTGGATTTTGTCAAATTGAACTAAAACTAGTAAACACACTTGATCCCTTATCAACTTGACATAAAACATATCAGTATTAAACCATAACCAGTCTTTTCTTGTTCATTCATAATATCTCATATTAATTTTCATAATTAATATCACAATATGAACATTCCAACTTTTAAAATGTTACAGTATTTAAAAATTCAAACACTTATAATTTTCAGGCTTATTAAAATGTCCAAAGCCACATTCAAAGTTCAAGTCTTTCTTGAATATCCATAGTCTGTCTAAAATCCTCAAAATATTTCTATAACTCCAAATTCTCACCCAAATTCCAAAATACCTTTAAAATTTCATAGTCTTTCAACCTCTGGCTCTTGTTAAATTAAAAAAAAAAGTTACACACTTCTGCTATAGGATATCTTTCTGTATGCTGTGAATATGTTGCTCTCATTGGTTGATAAATAAAACTGTGTGGTCTATGGCTTAGGCTTCTTTCTAGCTAGCTCTTTTATCTTAAATTAACCCATTTCTATTCATCTATGTATTGCCACGTAGCTGTGGCATTACCGGTCTGCTGGCATTTTGTTGCTTCTTGGGCAGCAGGCTGGCATCTCTGCTGACTCTACCCTTCTTAGTCTCTATCTTCGGTTTGAACGTACCACCTATGCTTATTCTGCCTTGCCATTGGTCAAATAGCTTTATTTATCAACCAATGAGAGAAACATCCCACAGAATTTCCCATTTTCTGTCTAATCAAAAAGGATTTAACATTAACATAGTAAAATTATATATAACAAAGCAATTATCAAGCAATAATTACAGTTACAGTATCTAGTCTATTTGTATTTGGTAAAACTAAAGAAAATATTATAACATCTATCCTATATTTGTGAGTCTAAAGTTTTATATTTAATTTACCTTTACTATGACTATGGAAAACTATAGTTATAACTATCTAGTCTTCAACTACATCAAAGACCTTAAGTAAACAAGAAGTGTATTGTAAGCAACTTCCATTGTAGACATGACAGAGACATCTGGCTTCCTGGACAGTCACTCAAAATTCCTCTGCAATATTGAAGCATTCATCTTTAGCCTACAGGCCTAGAATCCCTGGCAGACTTTTTTTTTTGTGAAGCAGGAAATTTGAAGAATTGTTTCACCTATTGGAAAAATTCATCAGTTGCTTTCCTCTGTGTCTTGAAGAATGTCTGGCAGTATTTTCTGTGAAGCAGGAACCTGAATGGCCATCTTGCCCTGTTGAGGCAAAGTTTAGTGGTCATTTTCCTATGGGTTTTCTATGTCCAGTTTATACAACATACTGCCAACCAGTCTAGGCAAGATCAGTTTCTTGCCCAAATGGACAGCTTTGCCAAGAAGATAAACTCCATATGGAGTGTCTTTGATGCCCATCTTCCTCTTTGAAGTAAATTGGTGCTGCCAGGAGCAGACACATCTCACTGTCCAAAAAAGTCTAAGTTTTTAAAACATTTTATTTTATTTTTATTTATTTATTTATTTATTTATTTATTTATTTATTTTGGTTTTTTGAGACAGGGTTTCTCTGTGTAGCTTTGCGCCTTTCCTGGAACTCACTTGGGAGACCAGGCTGACCTCGAACTCACAGAGATCCACCTGCCTCTGCCTCCCGAGTGCTGGGATTAAAGGCGTGCGCCACCACCGCCCGGCCTTTTAAAACATTTTAAATGTCATATTCTGTAGGTCTTTGAAGTGCTTGAAAAGATTACCTACCTAATTGAAATATATCCATGTATACCCGGCTATAATAACATGACTATAAGTTTGATTATCATAGATGAGTAATTATTAGGCTGTATTTCTTAATAAAATATTACAATTTTAAATGAGTTGTATGAACATAATACCTTAAACAAGAGTAGAAATATACATACAGTATAACAAAATTAACCTTAAATTTGTATCAGAAAACTGAAATCCATAGCAATGTAAAATATTCCAAACAAATTGTTGCTTTTTAAAAGTAGATTCAATAATCTACACTTTTATTCTATCATATCTATATCTCCCTTTCCTTTAGAGATTGCATATAATCAACACCCTTTAAATAAAAATAAACATTTATAAACAATATTTTGGGAATGTGGGCATAGCTTTGCATACTACTTTCTGCTGACTGGGGGTGCTGGCAATCTTATGGGGATCCTGAGAAAATTTGAGATAATGGTCAAGTCCTGGGAAGACCAGCGATAGCCTTTGTTGAAAGAAACCATCTGTCAAGGTCCAGGAGTTCTCCTTGATCAAATCTGATCCAACTTAACCTGGGACAAATCCACAGCCTCTTGCTTCATGTGGAAACAAAAGCAGAGCCTTCTTTCTAAAGTAACATATGCTTAGATCCAAATTTTGAAGTCAAGACACCTTTAAAATATATATATTGGTTTAACTTAGCAGCTTTTACAATCAAATGTCTTTCTGCAGTTATCTCATTAACAGTCAAATGTTTAAAGAAAACACAATATGCACAATCCAGACTCTCTGTATATTTTCTATCTTTATGTGGCTTCTTTCTTTTATTTTTTTACTATCTCTTTAAAGAATTTATTTTTTAAAACTATTTCTTTATATAACTGCCTATACTCATTTTCCTCTCTCTTCCAAGCCTACATTCATTTTTACACACACTCTAAAAAATTTAGAGGTTTATTCCATCTGAATCTGTCTTATTGTGTATCTATAATCCTTTTATGACCAGGAGAGATTTTTAAATTGTTAAGCTGTGTGGGTAGAACATCATGATGGAGGCATATTTACTGCCAGCTCTGGTAGCCATGCTCACTGACAACTCTGGGAAGCAGTAGGTCTATGCCTCCAACAAGCAGTTATAGCCCAGAAACATTTCTTTAGTCTGTATTAGCAAAAGCTAAATTCACCACACAGCATGCTTTGAGGCTTGAAGATGCCTCTGTGTACCATGCCTGGAATGTACCACGCTGTATGTCAAGCTCAAATGCTGCATTATCTCTTTACCTTACCCCGCATGTGATACATGAACTAGAAAGCTGCTCTTGGCTCCATTTTAGAACCATTTTTAAAAATTTCTCATGTTTTAGGTGGAAATTCTTGCCTCACATTGGAATGACTGATGTAGGTGGAAGTTTCTCTGTCTTTTTCTTGTAGAGGCATGGTTAAAAAACAAAACAAAACAAAACAACAAGTCTTTTAAGTCAGTAACTATAATAGCCCATTCCTTGTTCAAAGAGGACATGGTCATTATCAGATCAAAGTAAAATAAAAGCTCAGTGATATAAAACTCAGGGTTAGACTCAGGGACTCATGATCTTCTGGGCTCCAAAGAATTTGGAAGTGGCACTTCTTCTCTGATGTCTATAGCACACATAGATTGTGTTCTAAGCTCAGTCCTACACAATTCCTCAGCTGCTCCTATTCTTCATAGTTGTCCCGTGGTACCAGCATTTGAGAAATGCTGATGTCCTTATTGCAACTGGGCTGAACGTTCATGAATAGCCTCTCCTGGGTCCTTTTTGACATACTCTAAACATGTCACATTTTGTCAAGCTTTAACTTCTCTCCATGATCCCTACAGTCCTGGTGTTTTCACTGCTATTGAGGATGCAACTTCACAAATCACTTTTGTGGTGGTTTGAAAGAAAATGGTCCCCAAAGGGAGTGGCACTATTGGGAGGTGTGGTCTTGTTGAAAGAAGTGTGTCACTGTGGGGCTGGGCTTTGAGGTCTCATTTGCTCAAGTTTCCCTCAGTGTGACCTTCAGACTGTTTCCTGTTGCCTGCAACATGTAGGATTCTTAGCCACCTCTCCACCACGTCTGCCTGCATGCTGCCATGTTCCTGTCATGATGATAATGGACCAAACCTCTGAAACTGCTAGTGAGGCACCTCAATTAATTTTTTTTATAAGAGTTGCTGTAGTCATGGTTTCTTTTCACAGCAATAATAAACCTAACTAAGACAGTTTCTTATATGGCCAAGCCTTAGCTGCTCTTCCCTTTCATGCCTTCAAAGTCAGTGCCACCTAGGAAACTCTTACACAATACCAAATTCAGTTCCCGGCATAAGATGTACAACTTTGAAATCATTTAGACCACAGCTTCCATGTACTGAATTCATGGAAACACTTCCCCGAAGATATTGCCTGGGTATCCTGGTGTCTTCTTAATCCCAGCTAACATCTCAGATCTAGTCAACCAACGTTGATTGTCCCAGTAAAGAAAGGTTTCTATGTGATGTGTCTTGTTAATCAATGGCTGATTTTTCAGCTCCAGGTGGCCAGACTCCACGTATTCTTAACACAAAAGCATCATACAAGTGGCCCCAGCAGAGTATTTGCTACCCTCTGGAACATCACAATCTGGACCTTCATCATCTATATTGCACTCACCATTATTTTCTAAGTTAATACAGATTAAGCCACTAATCTCTGAGCACTCAATGAATTTTTTCATCCCAATTTCAAAGTATATCCTCAATCTTCCCCAAAACACATAATCAGGTCTTCCATATCAATAATCAACTCCTGGTACTAATTTTCCTTTTAGTTTCCTAATGGAGTGATAAAACAGCATGACCAAATATTGATGGTAAAAGGTTAATATTTCAACTTACAATTTCATATCACAGCCCATTCCTGAAGGAAGTCAGGGAAGGAACTAGAGCAGGACAGGAACCTAGAGTCAGGAACTTCAGGAGAGACCATGGCGGGGGTGTTTCTTAATGGCTTGTTTAGCCTTCTTTATTATACTGCCCAGGTTCACCAGCTCAGAAGTGGCTTGTTCACATTTAACTCAGACCTCCTGCATAAAAGGGTCTGCTGGGGTCATTTTTTCAATTGAGGTTCCCTCTTCCAAAATAACTCTATCTTGTGTCAAGTTGACACAAAACTATCTCTGTCACATACATCCAAATATGTAGAAGGACTGCAGGTCTTTGTGCTCACAGGTAAGTACTATGGGAACCTGGATTGTGAAGGACACAGATTGTTCCATCAAGGTAAAGAATGCAGTACCTGTTGTCCACCCAGAATGCTGGATGTGCTGGATGTGCTTTCTAGCCTGATAACCTTTGCTCTACTCTGTAGCTAGAGATTTTTCTGGCATTGTATCATTCCTGAGACCCTTATAGTAAGCTTTTTTCCCCTCAGTCAATCTATAGATCCTATCTTTACAAAATTTATACTCTTATATGATACCTAGCTCAATTGTGATCAGAAAGTTTTCCTCCAGCAGCTGATGGGAGCAGATGTAGAGACCCACAGGCAAATATTAGGCATGGAAGGAGTCCAAATTAGAGATCTCTATTGGGTCCTTTCCCTTGGAGCTCAAGGAACCATGAAGAAAAGGGAGAGGGAGAATTGTATGAACAGTGGGCTCAAGGACATCAGGAAATTAAGGCCCACAGAATCAACTAAGCAGGGCTCATAGGAACTCACAGAGACTGAAGCAGCAATCATGGAGCCTGCAAAGTTCTGTGCTAGGTCCCCTGACATGCTGTGGTTGTTTAGTTTGAGCTTTCTGTGGGACTCCTAACAGTGGAAGTGGGAGTGTCTCTGAGTCTTTTGCCTGCTCTTGAGAACCTTTTCCTTCTATTGAGCTGCATTGTCTAGCTTGCATAGGTGGGTTTGTGCATAGTATTATTGTAAATTGTTTTACCATATTTGGTTGATATTCATGGGAGGCCTGCTCTTTTCTTAAGGGAAGTCAATGAGGGAGTGGATCTAGGGACAGAGAAAATGGAGGGAGCTGGGAGGAGTGGAGGGAGGGGAATCTGTGATCAGGGTGTATTGTATGAAAGAAGAATAAACAAGATAACAAAATAAATTGAAATATTTAAACTAGTGGAACATTTGATAGATAAATTTTCAAGAAAATTGATAGATCTGGAAAGTGTATTAAGTGTGCTAAGCCAGACTCAAAACAAAAACAAAAACAAACAAAAACAAAAACAAAAAAATTCTATGTTTTCTCTCATCTGCAAGCCTTAGCTTGTTATGTTTATGTGTATGTGGATAAGTGAGTGCTAATGGGGATATATCTATGAAACTTGTAATGAGAGCACAGGAGGGAAACGCTGTGAGAAAAAAGGCTACAAGCATAGGGATGTGTTACAAGGGTTGGGGGTGCTGAGGGCAGGGAATCAATAAAAATATCTTTGTTCAAATGTGAATATTATTTTTTAATAAATAAACAAAAATGGGGACTGGAAAATAGATAAGAAGATTGAAGCCACACAAGTCTGACAATCTGAGTTTAATTCATGGAAACAACAGAGGAATGAGCACAATGAGAGATGAAACTTGTCTTCTGTTCTCCACAGATGTGCTGTGGCATATACACACCTCCAATGCGCGTGCGCGCGCGCACACACACACACACACACACACACACACACCACACAGCACACACACACAACACACACAACACACAAGAAACACACACGACACACACAACACTCACACAGAACATACACACAACACACAACATGCACACAACACACACACATAGACGTGGGGAGGAGAGAATAACCAAAACTAAATTAAAGTAAATAAGTCAAATAAAAAAAATTATAACTTTCCTTGGGGTCCCTTGCCCTCTTTTTGATAATTATCTCTTAGAAAAATGTACTGAGCTGTATAGTTTATTATCCTATATGAAATTTACAATGTTTTAATTATTTAACTATACATTTATCTAGCAGTTATTTCTTTAGGCCTCCTTATCAATAAGATATTTAATTATTTCTGAAATACAGGTAAATGGAGAATTATATGACATCTTTCTGGTTGAGTTATTCTATATGATGAATTGAAACAGATTTAAAATTATGTAGAGAAAGAAAGCTTTTGTCATGATACCCTGGAAAGCATGGTTGTAGAATTCCTTAAATGCTACATTTAAAAGAATATTTTATTAGATACTCTTTAAAAGTCACATTTACTTGTATACATAACAAAACTGCATGTAGGGCTAAAATGCAACCAGCCTCATTGGGGAGATATTTGTCATAAGTCTGAAAAGACAGGGATGAAAAGTAGAAATTAATGAAAAATAATCTTTACATTCCTAGTAAGATTGTCATAGTCTAAAATTTCAGCACTTTGAAATGGTAACTTTTTAAAAACATGACATGTAAATGAGACTTAAAATTAAAATACTAATGGTTTAGCATTTATTTCTTTCATCAAATGAAGTTTAGAATCTGATCAGCTTAAAGAAAAAAAAAAAAAAACCAAAAAACTCCAAGCAAATAGAGGTGTGAAACTTAAAGAAGGTTCATAAAGTAGAAAATCCTTATGGGGAGAACACAAATGATCCCATTATTTACTTATTCCAGACTATTCCACAAAGAATTAAACCTAATAGTAATTATCATAAGCATGGCTCTGTGAGGTGGATGCTTAAAATTACATGGTAAAAATCTTGAAAGTCACAGATTCCTTTCTGAGAATTACAGTAAAATAACTTTATTATTTGAGATATTTGAGGTTCAGATAAACATTAGATTGTTATATTAAATATTGAAGTCCATATCTTTCTGTTCTGGAAACTGTAAGTCATTAATCATAAATTATGTTTCACCAATGTAGTTTGATTACTGAAACATTATGCATTCCTTTATTACAAATTTTAACAATATTGAAAAAGAAAATGGGATTAAGTATTTTTTAATTTAATTTATAATCAAAAACTTATCCACTGAGCAATACAAAATTTGGTTGGGTCAGTACTTACTCTGTGCTCTTTTTACTAATAAGTATTACAAGAAATATGTTGACCCCTCTAGCAGAAGCGCTTGTTTGACCAGAGACCATACCAGCATCCATAACCCCAGATAAGCCCTCCACCCTCAGATCACCAATCCTAAGCCAGGTCCTGCCCAGCCTACTGCCAACAGTCCCCCCTCTCCTTATCAACCTATCACAGCCCACATCTCCAGTAGAAGTCCCCTGCTCCATCAGAGGCCACATAGGCACTTAGAACCCCAGGACCAGCTCAATCAAGAGGACACCACAGCCTCAAACTCAGGTAGAGACTCTTCGTACTCATCCATAGGTCAGTACTGCCAGATGTCCAGAAAGGAAACAGAAACCAAGGAACAGAACAAAAATACAACAAAGACACTCAGAAATCAGCACTAGACCTATAGTCACCCTAAAGCCAGATGCCTAGAAGCCAGTATAAGAACACAATTAGCAACAGCCAGTACAATATTATAAGACAAGACCAAAGAACAATAGGAGTAGAAGAAGGAGCATGTCAGATCAAAAGTCCAGAAAATATTTTTATGAAAATCATAGAAGAAAAATTTCCTAACCTCAACTAAAGAATGTGGCTAGAAAAGTAAAGGAAGCTTACAGAACAACAAACAGATGGGACCAGAAAAGAAAGTCTCCTCATAACATAATAATAAAAACACAAAGCCCACAGAAGAAAGAAAGAATATTAAAAGCTACAAAAGAAAAATGCCAACACATATAATTGCAAGCTCATTAAAATCACACTTGGTTTCTCAGTGGAGACTCTACAAGCCAGAATGGCCTGGAAAGATATCCTGCAGACTCTAAGAGAAAGCAGATGCCAGCACAGACTACTATATCAAGGAAATCTTTCAATCACCATAGATGGAGAAAACAAGATATTCAAGGACAACATCAAATTTAACATATTTACCCATAAATCTTGCCATAATGAAGCTACTAGAAGGAAAGCTCCAACTCAAGGAGGTTAACTACATCCACAAAAATACAGGAAATAAACAATCTCATAGCAGCAAAACCTAAAGAAGGGACACACACACACACACACACACACACACACACACACACACAGAGAGAGAGAGAGAGAGAGAGAGAGAGAGAGAGAGAGAGAGACAGACAGAGAGAGACAGAGAGAGACAGAGATAGAAACAGAGAGACAGAGACAGAGACAGAGACACAGAGACACACAGAGAGAGGCTATTGCCAACAACAGCAAAAAAATAATAGGAATTAACAATCATTGTTCATTGATATCTCTCAATGTCAATGGAATGCCAATCCACAATAAAAAGACATGAACTTATAGAATGGATGTGAAAACAATATCCATACTTCTGCTGCATATAAGAAATAGATCTGAAAATGAAAAATATACATTAGCTTAGAGTAAAGGGTAGGAAAAAGATTTTCTCAGTAAATGGACCTAATAAACAAACTGGTGGAGCCATTCTAATATCTAATAAAATAGACTTTAAACCAAAGTTAATCAAAAGAAACAGGGAAAGACACTTCATTCTTGTCAAAGGAAAAAAATCAAAATCAACCAAGACAATTTTTCAAGCCTTAACATCTATTTCCCAAACACCAAGGCACCCACATTTGTAAAGGAAACCCCACTAAAACTTAAATCACACATTGACCATCACACATTGATAGTCGGAGTTGTCAATAGCCCACTATCATCAATGGATAGGCCATCCAAACAAAAAATAAACAGAGAAATAATAGGTGTATTAGATGTTATGAATGGACCTAGCAGATATCTACAGAAAATTTCACCCAAACACAAAAAGAATACACCTTCTTCTCAGCATCTCAGAGAACATTCTCTGAAATTGACTACATACTTGGTCACAAAGTAAGTCTCAACAGATATAAGGAAATTGAAAGAAACCCTGTAACCTCTCAGATCATCACAGATTAAAGGTGAATTTCAACAACAAAAACATCAGAAAGCCTACAAACTCATGGAAACTGCACAACTCTCTAATGAGTGATTACTGGATCATGGCAGAAATAAAGAAATTAAAGAATTCCAAGAATTTAATGAAAATGACTGCACAACATACCTGAATTTATGGGGCACAATGAAAGCACTTGGGAGGCAGAGCCAGGTGGATCTGTGTGAGTTCAAGGCCAGCCTGGACTACAGAGTAAGTTCCAGGAAAGGCGCAAAGCTACACAGAGAAACCCTGTCTCAAAAAAACAAACAAACAAACAAACAAACAAAAAAGAAAGCAGTGCTAAGAGAAAAATTCATAGTACTAAGTGCCTTCTTAAAGAAATTAGAAAGATCTCATAATAGCAAGTTAAAAGTACACCTGAAAGCTCTAAAACAAAAAGAATCATGTACACCTAAGAGGAGTAGATAGCAGGAAATAATGAAATTGAGGGCTGAAATCAATAAAATAGAAAAAGAGAACAATTTAAAGAATCAATGAAACAAAGACTTGGTTCTTTGAGAGAATCAACAAGATTGACAAACTCTTATCTAAACTAATCAAAAGGCAGAGAGACGATATCCAAATAAAATAAAAAATGAAAAGGGGACATAACAACAGACATTGAGGAAATCTAAAGGATCATTAGCTAATATTTTAAAAGCCTGTGTGCAGACAAATTGGAAAATCTAAAAGAAATGTATAACTTTTTGATACCACTTACCAAAGTTAAATCAAGATCAGATAAACAGTTTAAATAGACCTATAGCCCCTAAGGAATTAGAAGCAGTCATTAAAGTCTCCCTAACAACAACAACCAAAGCCCAGAGAGCCAGACAGTTTCAGTATGAAATTCTACCACACTTTCAAATAATACCAGTAGTCTTGAAATTACTCCACAGAATATAAACAGAAAGAAGATTGCCAATTTCATTTTATGAGTCCACAGTAACTCTGATATACAAACCACACAAAGACTCAACAAAGAAAGAGAATTTCAGAACAATTTACCTCATGAATATAGACTCAAAAACACTATATAAAATACTCACAAACCAAATCCAAGAACACATGAAAAAGATATCCACCATGATCAAGTAGACTTCATTGTAGAGTTCAGGGATGTTTCAACATATGAAAATCTGTCAAAGTAATCCACCAGATAATCAAACTGTCAGAAAATAAAAACACATGACCATCTCATTAGATGTTGAAAAATTCTTTGACAAAATTTAACACCACTTCATGATAAAAGTTTTGGAGATATATGGATACAAGGTACATATCTAAATATATTAAAGGTAATTTACAGCAAACCAATATCAAAGTAAATGGAGAGAAAATCAAATTCCACTAAAAATCAGGAATAAGACAAGGCTTTTCAGGCTATTCATATCTATTCATATTTATTTAATATAGTATTTGAAGCTCTCTCTGAAGCAGTAGGACTACTTAAGGAGATCAAAGGATACAATTTGGAAAGGAAGAAGTTAGAGAATTGCTATTCTCAGATGATATAATGGTATACATAAACGATCCCCAAAATTTCACCAGGGAACTCCTAAAGCTGATCAACACCTTCAGTAATGTGTTTGGATATAAGATTAACACAGAAAAATCAGAATTCCTCCTATATGCAAATGACAAAAGACGGAGAATTAAATCAGGGGAATAATACCCTTCCCAATGTTCACAAACAATATAAAATATCTTCGCCAAGCTGTAACCAAGCAAGGAAAAGTCTTATAGAACAAAAACTTCAAGACATAAAAAAAAAAATATTGAAGGAGACGTTAGAAGATGGGAAGATCTCCCATGCTCATGGAGTCTTAGGACTAACAGAGTAAAAATGGACATCCTCACAAAACAATCTACGGATTCAATAGAATCTCTGTCAAAATTCCAATACAATTCTTTGCAGACCTTGAAAGGATAATATTCAGAAATGAAGATAACAAAGAAGTCCCTCAGCAGAAGAACAAATAAAGAAAACATACATTTACACAACGGAGTATTACTCACCTGTTAAAAACAATGACGTCATGAAATTTGTAGGTAAATGGATGGAACTGGAAAAACAAAATCATCCCAAGTGATATTAACCCAGACCTAGAAAGACAAACATGGTTTATACTCACTTATAAGTGAGTATTAGTTGTTAAATAAAGATATTCCTGCTACAATTCACAGAACCAAAGAGGCTAAGTAACAGGGAGGACTCAAGGCAAGTGTGGTGTAGTGTGGTAGGGTGTTCTTGGTATAGTTGTGGCATGAATCTCCTGGAAGAGGAATTAGAATAGATGTTTGCAGGTGGACTGGGGCTAAATGAGAACAGGAACAGGAGGGTCCAAGCACTGAGGTGGGTGGATGGAGAGAGTACTAGAAGAGAAAACTGGAATTGGAGTCATTTAGCGGGTGATGTAGAAACCTGGGGCAGTGAAAACTCCCTACAATCTACGAGAGTGTGTAGTAGAATATTATTTTAAGGTATGTTACTTTTATTTAAGTTGCATTTGTTTAACTCTGTGAAGCTGTGTTACTGTGCCTATCTAAAACACCTGATGGTCTAATAAAGAGCTGAACAGCCAATGGTGAGGCAGGAGAAAGGACAGTCAGGGTTGACAGGCAGAGAGAATAAAGAGAAGGAGAAATCTGGGAGAGGAGGAAAGAAGGAACAAGAGAAGAAGGAGGAGGACTTTAGGGGCCAGGCCCCCAGTCACAACTATACAGCCAAACACTGAATAAGAAGGAAAGAAAAGGTATACAGGAATAGAGAAAGATAAGCTCCCCAAGGCCAAGGATAGACAGGGTAATTTAAAGTTAAGAAAAGCTGATGAGCAACAAGCCAAGATAAGGCCGAGTATTTATAATTAAGAATGAACCTCCATGTGATTTATTTGGTAGCTGGGTGGCAGAGCCCCCAAAAGACCAAAGAGCCAAAGAGTAAAAAAGTATAAAAACCAATAACAACAAGAGTGATCCTAGGGAAATCTCTCAGCAATGCAGGATACAAAGATGGAACTGGCAATTTTCTATAACCAGGCAAGGCTTTCAATAATAAGAATGAGACATGAATCCAACCACAAAACCTTCAACCTACTATATATCCTCCCTGTAAGATATGCTCAGCTAATGGTGGCTAAGAAGTTGTGGGAGTGGCCTACTAATGACTGGTCAAGCTTGAGGCCAGTTATTGGTGGACCACTCCCCCAAAGAGGGAGCTCACAGCTGAAAATGCCTTGTTGGCCAGGAACCAGATGCTGTGCTGCCCAGACACCAAGGATAGAACCAAATAAGACTGCCAAAAATTGTCAGTAAAGTGATCCCTAATAATATTCTCTTATACTTATAGATTGGTGCCTAGCCCAATTGTTATCAGAAAGGCATCCTCTAGAAATTGATGGGAGCAGATGCAGAGACCCATAGCCAAACACTAGGCCAGGGGAAGAGTGGGGGGAAGGTTCTGAAAACCAGAGGGGTTGAGGATACATGAAAACATACATAATCAACTAAGCAGGGGTCATAGGGATTCAGAGACTGAAGCAACAATCACAGAGACCCTGCATGTGTCTGAGCTAGGTCTTCTGCAAAAACATTATGATTGTGTAGTTTTGTGTTCTTATGTGTGGGACTCCTAACAGTGGGACTAGGGGGTGTCTTTGACCCTTTTGCCTGTGCATGGAACCCATTTTCTCCTACTTGGTCACTGTGTCCAGCCTTGATGTGAGGGTTTTAGCCTAGCTGGATTGTAATTTGTTATGCCAAGTTTGATTGATATCCCTTGGAAGTCTGCCCTTTTTGGGGGTGTGGTAAAGGAAGAGGACTATTTAGGGGTGAGAAAAGAGGAAGCAGGGGAGAACTGTGAAGAGTGGAGGTAGGAGAAATTGCTTTCAGGGTTGTAACAGATGTAAAGAATATAAAGGAAACATGTCATATACTAAATATTTGTGTTAAAACAAGCAAATTAAAATATATATTAAATGGATATATTTTTATGTTACCTGTAATCTATTTTTGGTGAAACAATATGCCTGCCATTCTTGACCCTATTTTGTCAAGATTTTATAAATTAAATAAAATTAACATTTAATTTTTATATAAAATAATGTGATGACATTTTCATGCATGTGTGATAGTGTTTCCCTTTGATAGAAAAATAATCAGAAGTCATAGATATTTTAAGAATAAGTTTACTTAGCATACAAAACAAGCATTAAAAGAGAGATTAAAGTGGGCTCTTCAATCAGAGAAACATTAGAGTGAGTCTGTATTATGGATTTTAAAAGAAGTTTTTATTAATACTTATGAGATTGGTAGAATGTTCATTCTGTAATATGACAGCTTTCCCTCTAAAATCACAGAGTGTCATTTCTCCATGTTGGGGTGCTTCTTCTAGGGAAGTCCATGGGACAGGGAGTCTAACAAATATGTAAATTATAATAACGTTGAAGGATATAGAACTTACAATATCCACACAGTAGGAATCTACCCCAGTGCCTTACTTTCTGATGCTGTAGGAACAATATGCCAGCAGTTTCAAGAGTACTTGCACCCAGGACATTCTGACCATCAGAAAACATAGCTAAGAAGATATTCCTGCAGTTCCCTTGCTGACCTCACATAGAACTCCTTTTTGTGGTATTCTCAGGTCTGTGAATGGTCTCATGGCTATGTGTCAGTTAAGACATTTTGTTATTTGTAAAATTGATACTTGTTCATGAAAGCTTAAGTCAGCGGTTCACAATAGCCTGCCACATTGAACAAACAACAGGTGGACTTCGATGTCTTGTAGACCCTCTTCTCTCAGCTCCACCCCTCGTGTTAAACTGCACAGGCATATGAACTACTTTGGTTGTGTCCCACCAGCCACTCCATTCGGTTATTCTCCTACCCTCTTCCACTTCATATCTTTCTCAACAGTTAGGTTTTTTTTTGTGATCACTTGGAAATTTATTGGATAGTAGTGAGGCAAGATCAGGAAATCAAGGAAATCATAGAAGAGTTGGACATTTTAATGCTTTTAGCTGATTATGCTTCTTGTCCACAGTCTTTACAATAGCATTATGTGTTTCAAAGTTTTCTTTCCCATGAATAAATCTACTGAAGTTACTAAGAGAAATACATATTCTTAGACTCTGTTTTACAGAATCATCATTTTATATTATATGTATTATATTTGTTATGTAGTATGCTAGTATATTACTCAGGAAACAAAAAGATTCCAGGATCTAATAAATGTAACAAAAGTCATGTTAAACAAAATTAAGCAGAACGCTATCTTATTAAAACAGAAGTGAAACAAAACATACCACCTTCCTTTCCCCCTTCTTTTAGGTAATTAGGAAACAGGACATTTCTAGTAGACCTCCTGATGAAAAACCCCAGGGTAACAAATGGTTCAGAGAGCCAAGGAAATTTATTAGTTCAACTCATTAGACTTACCCATATCCAATTATTCTTTCTACTCAGTAGTAGAATAAAGGAAGATGAAGTTGAGCACTGAAAAGTTAGAAAATAAGAGTTTTCACAAATAGTTAGGTCTAGGTTGGTTCACTGAAGAACTACATTCCATCTCCCACTTAAATTCTACCTTTGTAAAACTGTAACATTGTGGATTCATTTGTGGAGACACAAACTGCAAGGGAATACATCTTTGACAGATAAACAGGAGATGCAGTGAGAAACTCTAAGATCACTTTGTGAGACTGATGTAAAAGTGAACAGAAGCTGTGAAGAAGAACTCCAGTGTAGCATTGCACATGTAAAGTCACAAAAGCAGTAAATATAATGTCCCCAGGCTGAAGACTCACACATTGTTTTTGGAAACAAGTTAAGTCTTAATATTTTTTATCAGTCTCAAATAGCTTCATATCTTAGTAGGATAAAAAAAATATGGCACTTAGAAAAAATGGAAGAAGACTTGCAATTTGTCAATGAATTTAATATGATATCAGAAGTGAGTAAAGGCCCCAAATAAAGGAAATCAATGTCATTTACTCTGTCAACACATTTTCACATGAAAGTGGGTGGTTTTAATAGCTCAAAGGCTTATCTGAGCAAATAAAAATATATTGACACTATTATAACAGATATATATATGTATATATATATGAATAAAGATGATATACCTTTTAAATCTATAGCATTCTAAGGAATATTTTCTGAGCTTCATCTTTAATAAAATGCACACTTTAGCACTAAATAATTTCATTCTGGTACATTGCTTTTTAAATTAAAATTTTACATTATTATACACAATAATGGGGTTCATTATGATATTTTCATATATTTATGTTGTACATTCAGGCACCTTCTCACTGCTCTCATTGCTTACTCCTACCCCCCTCTTTCACATTCAGATCCTCCGCTCAAATAGTCTTGTTTTCTGCTTTGATGTTCCATGTATTGCATTAATTTCTTCTTCTCCATTCTCCTCACTAATATAACATGTCTTCTGCCCCTCTTTTGGTCTTTTTTTTCTAATTCCATGAAGAATTGTGTAGGGTATGTTTTGAAGTCTACCTTCTACATGGAAATAAGGTAACTGGACACATTTTCATAGCTCTTTCTTGTTTTAAATTTTCCAAAATGTATTAATTATTTACATGTACCAAATGATGATGTGTTAATATAAGATTTCTTCATGACTTCAGCCTCGTGTTAATATTACAGTTTTCCCATAGATTTAACATAAAATATTGTTGACAAATTATTTTACAAACATGCATACACATTAATGAAAACAATAATATTATGTTGCCTCTTCTCCTTTGTTTACCAGGTGTTCTTGCAAGCAGTATATCTCCCCAGTTAGATGTTTCTTTTAATCTCCATGTGATGCTTTTTTAAGTTCCTAGGAATAAATCATATTTTTCTATACATTTATTAAATCTTCATATCATTGTGAAATGTCTGCTATAAGCAGAGAACACATGAGATTTTCAGAGAAAACTAGACTAAAACTATCTGAATTTGTAGTCTAGTAGAGGAGAGTCATGGAAAGTATTTAAGTGCCACAGAAGCTAGACAAAAGATTTAAATAAGTTTAATACCAACATGTCTGTTGACTATGTTAAAGAAAGAAATTAGTATTGTCTGAGTATTTTCTAAAGGCAGAGCAATTTCCTCAATGACTTCTTGAGGCTAATTGATGTGAGACTTTGAAAATTAAAAGGTAAATGCTGCCGGGCATTGGTGGCGCACGCCTTTAATCCCAGCACTCGGGAGGCAGAGGCAGGCGGATCTCTGTGAGTTCGAGGCTAGCCTGGGCTACCAAGTGAGCTCTAGGAAAGGCGCAAAGCTACACAGAGAAACCCTGTCTCGAAAAACAAAAACAACAACAACAAAAAGGTAAATGCTAACAGGTCTTTTTACAAACATGAAAAAGGCAACCGGAGTGTAAAGAACTGGGTTGGATGCTAGAAAGTATGGGTGATTTCTATAGGACTGTGAAATGATAACTATGAGATTTTTTACAAGGAGACTGTTGAAATCAAACTATATAAATTGCCTTACTGTGATACTATAATAATATATTGCAAATGTAGTAATTTGTGATTTAAAGAAATGTATTATTTATCAAGAGATTTAGTTGTGTAATATCTTGGAAGTAACATTACATTCAGAACTTCTTACTGTGGTGTCTCAGAACATTCGGAAATCAGAAGAACAAGAATGCAAATGTGAGAGAAAATGAGAGATGCGGAGAAGTTTTTATAAGGAACCCACTCTGCTACCACCTAACCAGTTCAAAGATATCAGCTCATAAAGGCTCTCTCTTTATGATCTAACCACCTCTTCAATGTCATATCTCTAAGCAGTGTTGCACTGGGAACGAAATTCCTACCTTACATTTCAGGAACTATACTAACTATAACAGGAGGTATTTGATGTCATATGAGACAGTTTTGCTTGGAAAACTGTAAAGTCTTTTCAGCAGAATATAACTAGCCTCTTGAATAGCAATGTGGAGGTTAATGGACACAAATCAATTCAAAGCTAACAAATAGTAAGAACTGATGACAGGAAAATGTGTTAAAATTATTGAATATTTTTATTTAGGGAAATTAAAAGCATGAGAAAGCAAGCAAATACAAGTCACTCAAGAGAAGTTTCCAGTTTTTGAGAGCTATTAAATTTCAATTTTATATGTATTGAATATGTGATGTTGTCTGGACCCTCAAGGCTGCATATTCTGTCCAGCTTGGCATTAAGTTTGAAATTCAGCCAGTAAGAGCTACCATCCAGAACAAATGCGTGAGCATGCTATTGGAAATTGAAGGAGTAGATTAACCTTGGAACACTGCCTAGAAAGAAAATTAGAAAAAGTCAGTGATGGTATTAAAGAATAACTTTCTTGTGCTTGATAAAATGAAGAACTTTTCTAAAGGAGAGTAAGACTGAGTTACAAACTTTAAGGAAAAAAAAAAGTTTGATACGAAGGCAGGTCAATGTTGTGAGATTTCAGTAATTAAGAACTAAAACAGGATGCCCTGTGGGGAGAAAACAGACAAATAACAATGCTATCAAATGGAAAAAGTCACGATCAGGCATAAAAATCAAACTGAAGAAACTAAAATTAATTGTCAGAAATAATGCATATAATCCAATTGCTCAAATCCCTGTTCTTTTGTCAGGCAACCTTAGATCAATCCTTGAAAGGATCTGCAAAGGAACAATATTGAGCTTTAGGAGTCTCAGAAAGGTTAAGAAGGACTCTTAATCTGTGACAAAACAAGTGGTCCTCTTGATACTCTTTGAACTCAGAGTCAAGGCTCTTTTCACTCTTCCATATCAAGGT